>VDFB02027644.1:62535-187347 GCA_007258455.2 Sequoia sempervirens | reverse complement strand
AGAGATTAACAGTCCAAAAGCATCATTCACAAGTTGAAACTAATCTATTGGGATATCTCAAAGATGTTTGAATCAAGATATCCCTCATTTAGGCAATCAAGGAAGTGTCAATCTATACCAAAGCAGTGAGAGAGTTATGCCTAAAAAATCCAAGTAGGAAACATAAGGACCCTCAAACTATGCATGTTGTAGGACAATTTTTAAATATTATGTTGGGAAACACAGTTGTCCCCAAGTATGCAGACCATGGGAGCCCTTTTGTGGATGTCAAAATCAATGAAACTCTCATCAAGAATACCTTAGTTGACCTTGGGGTGCAGCCATTAATGTAATGACCAAGGAAACTATGAAGTTATTACAACTAATGGAACTTAGACCTACACCTATTGTGTTATAGTTAGCAGATAGGTCTATAGTAAAACTTGAGGGAATCATAGAAGATTTGGTGATAACATTAGGCCCATGGGAATACCCTGCAAACTTTATGGTGTTGCAACTTAAAGCTAATCTTGCAAGATATCCCCTCATCTTAGGGATACCATGGTTGGCTATTGTAGATGCCTTCATAGGTTGTAGGTTTGGTAACATGATTATTTCTAATGGAAATGTAACCAAGAAACTAGTCCTTTATCCACTTGCCCAACCACATGCAAAATTGGAGCAAACTGTTTCGCATGCCCTAAATGAGGGTGATCAATAATCATTACAAAAATTAATGACTATTGAAAGAATTCATATGTTATAAATCCAATATGAAGAAAAAATTCTTGCAAACATCATGGAGAAAAATTATGGTAGGGACCCACAAAAATATGACTGTTTAACATGCTTACATGACCCTCTATAGAACATAATCCCTGCCAATACATCTGAGTCCATTTCTCAAAAAAATTATACCTTATTGCCACATAAATGTACTCCCAATATAGCAGGTCTTGACATAGCATCTATTAAAACATCATCCTTGACTTTGGAGATTACATTGGGGAAGACACTAAATGTAAATAGTCAATTGATTGTTGCACAACGGTCTTCACTGTTGAATGTGTTGCAAGCACATGTAGCTACATTTGCATGGGATTACCATGATATGAAAGGAATAGACCCAAACCTATCCATGCACCAAATTTACATCAATGATGGTGTAGAGGAGGGGGACCAACTACTCAAGACCTTAGGTCACGAGAGGGCCTCAAATGACACGCTGCCCTAATCTACCTCAAGCTAGGTGGTAGGTTTATGAAATTGCGAAGTGTTTAAGGTAGATAAAGAAGAGCACTCTCAGTACGTTGTCTTTCTACTGGCTCGAGAGTTTTAGGAGGTTAAGAGAGAAGGTTTCCAAATCCTAGACTATACCTCAAATAACTCTCTACCAAAGGACGAAAATGCAAGAAACAAACAACATCGCGGAACGTTGGCATCTTAGTGGGGTGTTGGCATCTGTACAGACAGAAAGTGTGAAATATAGCTAAAAACTATATTAGAGAAACTACTAACTACTTAACAGATAAGGTTTGATGCGAACATAGAAAGTAAAAGCTACTAAATAACAAAACAACAAGAAGAATTCTTTAACTACTTGAATCACGAAATGAAAAAAGAGGATGAGGAAAGCGTACCTTCCTACTCATGAGTTAATTATCTTGAGCTCTTCATTTCAACACGAACCTACACACATCAAAGAGGAAAATTTTTGGGGTTGTATTAAGAGGACTATCGCACTCAGTCCCCTACTTTGGTGTTCTCACCTATACAGATAGCCAATATAGCAATGATAGGAGAAATATGATAAAGAAAGCACTAAAATGTAGAATACCAGGCAATGTTAACAATAATATGCTACGTAAACAAACATCGATGCTAAGTAAAGTGAGAGATAGAAAGATATCACCTTCAATCACTTGTGCTCAAGGAAAAATGAGAGGAACGAGCTCGCAAGCTTGGAAAATTTGACATTGCTGCAACAATGAAGAAAGTAGTCTCGCAAGACACCAAGTTGTAGCTCCAATGGTGGTATAAAATGTTGTGAATGAATTGAGGTATGAATAATTATGAAAAAGATCAAGTGAAGTCTCAATATATGTGAAGAAGATGAATTGAAGTCTTAAGAACTTTGAAGAAGATGAATTGAATGAATGAGATAATGTTTTAAAGATGAAAGGGAGGCCAAAGGAGTCGTTTGAGGTCGATCAAGGGGGTAGAGGTGTTATGCTTCATCACCAATGGAGAAGTGTAATGCCTCAATAGACTCCAAAGGTGGGAATCCTATCAGGATGATAGCATGCCACACAGATGCCCGCACGTTGCACTAGCATCCCTAACAGAAATTCCCCCATCAACACTACAAACAGTTGCCAAAAGGATGGAGAGCAAACAAAGGATGTCGAATAGCATCATCGGGTTTTATTTTTCTAAGGTAAGGGGTGTAAATGGGGAATTTTCACTGGGTGAAAATTCATGCCATTACATTTTTCCCCTACTTTAGCGAGAATATGTGCTACCAAATGTGAGGTAAAGTAGATCGAAAGAGTTTAAAGAAAGCATACCTGAACCGTCAAGGAAGTAGATTGTAATCTAACACACCCAAGTGCTTAGAGGGAGGAGATGGCTCCATAGGTACCCAGTCATGAGGAGAGTTGAACAAAATGCGTCATAGGCCCTCGAACCTAAGGAAATGTGAACAAAAGGCTCTGCAAGTGCTCGGTCCTACAAAGTCGAACAAAGAAATCTCGTAGGATGAAATTTATTTACAGGTCCTCAGACTTGCAAAGGAGGCACCCCAGGTGCTCGATCTTGAGGGAAGCTCAATGTGAGAGGCTCCGCAGAGTCTAATGGTCCCTTACAGGTGCTCGGTCCTGAAAGGTTGATTGAAAAGTAGCTTCACAGGTGCCTATTGGCCTCCTACAATGATCTAACAACTAAGCCCTTAAGTTGTGATTCAGAGATTGGACATCTAAACTGAATATCCATTTCAATCATCATGAAGGTACATTTAACTTGTCAATCCAGGTATGTGGACTTGAAATGGGTTAGCACAGTATGTGCACTAAGGATCCAAAGTAGCCATATTCATTCTACAACTAAGAAAAACATAATGTTGAAGGTAAATTTCTTAGAAAGAAATAACATAAGTGTTGAACATCAACCAACAACTATACTAAGCTAAAATGCATGACAGAAACAGAAATATGAGCAAACAAACAGGAACCTACTCTATCTGCTTTGGTTGTAGGAATAGTCACATAATGGGATTCTAGTGGTTGTGGGAATAGTTAGTGCTAGATTCTTAACTAATTATTGAACAAAAAGTAATAACTAAACTAAAGGAAAAAATGCTCACCAAGTGGGCCCGCTTGGATGAGTTTCCTCTAAAACTAATGTAAACTCAGATGCACAAACTTATAACTTCATTTTATTCATTGGAAAACATGAGTACAATAGATCAGTGTAACTGTATTACTGAAAACTAAGAATGCAAGTACATCATCACATCACGCAACCTTCTGAGAAGGAGCATCAAAGTCTTATTTATAGGAAAAGAAGCTAATAACTAATCACCTAGCAAGGCGGTCAACTCCAATAGGTTAGGAGGATACCACTTTAGGGAAAGCATGAAAAGTGGAGAGGCAGTCACGCATGTGTGGAATCTGGTCAGACATGCTTGCCTCAATGCAGATTTAGCACAACAGTAATGCCTATATTCGCTCAATAGCAATAAAGACCATTTACAAGGCGGTTACAACTTGATTTGCATGAGGAATCTCCTATTGTCGACCTTCATTGACCTTTGAATGATTCCCTTGTTGAATGTTATGGTGAATGACCAGCTAGCGAAATCTTCTCAATTTAATGGCCTCTAATCATATCTGCATGGAAATATTAGTACCCACAATAGTCGCATATCTATAACTATCTTAAAGAACACTCATTAATCCACATGTAGAATTAACACAGATAGTCCATATAACATGTCAAAGTCATTAAAGATTTGCAGAGATAAAATTAGGCCCAATGTCCATGGTTTTGAGGAAAAATCAACATTCAAACATCAAGGTCCATGACAACTTCAACAAATAGATCATAAATTCTACCAAAATTAAACCATAAACTAGACTCATCATTCCCCCCAACCTAAGGTTTTGTTGGTCCTCCAGCAAGGGAAGGGTTGTTCTTTTGCTTAGTCAATGCCCTGAAATTTACAACCACCAACTGTCCTACATCAGTGTTTGTTGTACGTGAATTAGGATCCCAATAGAGCCCTTGTTGCCTATCCATTTTGTTCCATCTATGTCTCTTTGCAACAATATCATAGTGGTAAAACCTAAAATTTGGCACAAGCCACATCAGGATGGGTGGCTGAAAAGTCAGTGGAAGCTAAAACTGTCCCTTTGTCCTTCCAATCTGTATATATCTATCAATTCTTTTAAGTATTGCAACATAGTTCTGTATAGAGTGCGGTTTAGCTTGTTTTATCTCATTAGTTAGGTTGTTCCATCTTTGTGACAGGTATCTCTTCACAGTTTCCTCCTTTTCTTTTGCCACCACCTCATATTCACTATAAACTGCTTCTATCCAAGGCATGATTCTATTACCATAGCTAGGTCTGAAAAAAAAATTGTTCCAATCCCTGTAAATGTCCCTTGGGTTTCTTGATTCAACCTTAATGGCTAAAGGGATGTTTTACAAGTTTACAATTCGAATGAGGAAGGAAAACTTGTAAAACATGATCCCATGCCAAAAAATTTCATTATGGGGGTTTGAACGAACCAAAAAAGGGTTCACTCAAACCAAGTTTCGAGTGAACCCATTTAATGCATGCCGCAGGGCAAAAAAATAATTGTTACTTGGAAGGGGTTGAATGAACAACGGTTTTGCTAAAATACTGGTTCTAGCAAGCCCCCTTCCACCGATTTTTTGACCTTGTTCACAAAAAAACCTAAATTTTTACACTTCAAAGCTCGGGTTGAGGATGAAAATGGAGGAGACTTCACAAACCCAACAAGAATCAGGTAGTCCTCGAACGAGCTATCCAACGAATATAATTTTAATATGTTTTGGTTTTATTATGTATTTGTTTTTTAGTTTGGGGTAAATAGATCCAAAATAAAAATTACACAATATTAAAAGTCCTTGATCTAGCAAAAAGAATTTTGATATATACAAAAAAGTTACATATTATCACGGTCACGCTATGTCTAAATTGTAATTAGTTTGACTTGAAAGCTTGATTAAAGAAAAAATATTCAATAAAAAACTATCTAACCAAGTGGAAGCACTAGATATCGGAGTTACAAATCTAAATTTGAAAGAATTAGAATTTTATCCTTCACGGAAAAAAAATTTATGTGTTATACGGTGTGCGTCACTTTTTAAAAATGTTGTTTTATGAAAAAAACCAATTTTCATGGGAGATGGAAAAAGAAGTGCAATCTGATTCCAAAAGTTTTGAAAAAAATATTTTTAGAATCTATAGACAAAATGTGACAAGACTCTAGTATGCATCATCTTCAAATTCCTCATGGTTTAGCCGCTATAGGTGCCCGAATGTGAAGATTTAGTTAAAAATAATAATTCCAGTGTCTAGTTTGGCCAAAAATTGTAAACCACTATTGTGGGATCACCCCCTAACACTTTACATTGTCCCCAATTGTCAAAAATCAAGACAACAGAGGAAGAAAGATGTAACACATAGAAGAATTTTGTGACACAAAATGCTCCTGTATCCAAGCACCTACAAGGGTGACAAGGGTCCTTCAGGAACACATAAGAACAAGCACGAGGGAGCATAACACACAAATTAACCTACAGATAAAGAAGAGGCACCCCCTAGTCCACATCAACCAAGAGGTCATCATTCTCCCAATCTATATCATTGTAAGGGGGGTAGATCAACTTGCAAGGGTGAGATAGTTAGGGGAGCACCCTCCAACTCTGTTGCATCAAAGAAGATGAAGTCCATGATATTCTCAAGGCATATCATGATGAACCTTCTAGAGAACATTTTGCAGCAAAGAGAACAACTCTTAATATTTTGAGTACTGGTTATTATTTTACAACACTTCATAAAGATGTAGTCAACTATACAAGGAGCTATGATAGATATCAGAGGATGGTACAACTTATAGAAACATATGAAATGTCATTACAACCATAGCTATTCATAGCACTATTTGATAAACGAGGGCTATTTTTATTGGTCCTATATCTCCAACATCTAATAACAAGGAATATGTATTAGTTTATATTGACTATATTACAAAATGGGTGGAGGTCAAAGCCTTGCAATTTACAAGGGATAAAATGTTGCAAAATTTCTCTATGAAGATATCTTTACAAGATATGGTGTTCCTAGAGAGATAGTGACAGACCAAGGGCCACAATTTATCTTAGACCTGGTTACTAAATTAGTGCAGGATTATGAGATCAAGCACAGAAAGTATACACCTTATCACCCTAAATCAAATGGCCAAGTGGAAGTGACTAACGAGGAACTAGAAAATATTTTGATAAAAACAATGCAATTACATAGGAAGGATTGGGTAGCAAGGTTACCTAAAGAAGTTTGGGCTTACACGACAACTTGGAAAACAATAATAGGCTTTACACCATATGAATCGGTGTATGGAAAAAATGTAGTTCTTCCAATAGAATTGGAGTACAAAAATATGAGGACAATAGTCAAACTAGGCATGAATATAACTGAAGCACAAAAGGAGAGGTTGCATAACCTCAATGCACTGGATGAGATCCATATGGAAGCAACACACCACACTAAAAATGTGCAAAAATAGAGGATGCAATGGCATGACCAGTTTATCAAAACCAAGCAATTTAATATAGGTTATTGGGAACTACTTTATGATTCAAGGTATAAGGATTACAAAGGGAAGCTATAGACCAGATGGCTTGGTCCATATGAAATCAAGATAGTTTTTCAAAATGGAGTAGTTCAGTTATAAACTATTGATGATGCTAGAATTTCATTACTAGTTAAAGGCCATCGATTGAAACTCTATAAGAGGTCATTCCAAAAGTATGATGTCATTCCAAAAGTATGATTTCATAATGTCTTTACAACATCAATTTGAACCAACAATACAATATTCATCAATAGAATAAGCACTTCATCATAAATATCAACACACAAGCTACACAACTTGCCTCATGTTATTACATAGGTATAATCTTCAACACATAAATCACATTCACACACAACATAGGTGACACTCAGAAGTCTTTATTTTCTGACGGACACAACCGCTCATGGGACCTGCAACAACATGCCCTAAGGAACACTATTCAAAAGGGACCCGTTTCATTTATCAGCCCGTAGCACTTACACATCCATCCTTTCAATTGTGTATGTAACATCCATCATTCACTTTCATTACATAAAACTTAACTTTTCCATCACACATAGCAATTAAATCACCTTTTCACATACTTTGTACCATGAATTAACTTTCACCTTTCACATCATGTACTTTGTGTAGCCTTTCATTCATCAATTCAAATTCATTTTCCATGTGTTCGCCTCATGTTGAATTACACTCCTCATCATGACTAACTGCAATTCATAGTCGTCACTTCATATCATTTCAAATCATGTTGCATGGCAGAATTCAACAACTTCACATGCATCGAACCTCATCTCACAACATGTCAATAGGTACTCTTTGTATTAATTTCCATAATTAATAACATAGCTTACTATTTTTTTATTTTTATCATTCATGCATGCATATCAACTTCATATTCAAAATTTCCATTGCTTATTAAATTATTCCTCCACCATTTTGTACTTGCTAATTGAGGACAATCAATGCCTTTAGTTGGGGGAGGGCTATTCAAAGGCCATAATCTTTAGTTATTTCCAATTCTTTGTCATTTTTTTTTTTCCATTCTCAAAGAGGAAACGAAGAGTTTAAAATTTCAAAAGTAGAGGTATCTAGTACAGAATTAGGTGAATTGGGTGATAAAGTAGAACAAAACTAGAAAAAAGTGACTTCAATTGAGGCATTACAATGGGATGAGACATATTGAGGAAAGAACCATTAGCCCATAATTTGTTGCTAGAGGATAGATAATGTATACCAATCTTCTAATAAGTTGGTTGGTTGGATTACTTCCTCAGACTCACAGAATTTAATGACTAATGATCCAAAAATTTGTGAGCACTTTGCAGAATGATGAGGCAATTGTCAAGGGCTTGAGAGTGGATGCATCAAAAGTTGTCATTGTAGAAGTATCAGGGCTTCCAAGGAATGGGGAAAAGTTTCTAGTAAGGTTAGATGACATCACAACTAGAAATAAGTTATCCTTGTCAGGTGAGAACTTGGATTCCTCTTCTCAAGGTACAAAAAACTTATCTTTACCCTGGATTTGGGCCTTTGTAGCCTCACATGTCATTAGGTATTTGACTTGTGATGGTAGACAATCACTGTTATATACAATACATTTCAAGTTGCTTAGTCACTTACGACATGGGAGGCAAGTTATAGTTCTAAATTTTCTCTATAATTTGTTGAAGAGAATGTCCTTAGAATATAAGAGGAAAAGAAATTAATCAGCTTTGTCACATTTATGTTTAATCACTCTAATGGTTAAAATAAGCCTTAGGGTTCAATTTCCTAATGTGTCTTGGGAGGATTTCCTAAATTACAACATCAACAACATTCTTCAAATGCATAACAGAAGAAGATAGGGGTCAGGAACAAGAAGCAAAAGAACCTATCATGGTTGCTCCTGAGGGAGAAATACCCTTTGGATCCTTGCTGCAACACCTACCTGCAACATAGAGGAACCAAAAGAGATGGGTTTATAGGAAACACAACCTGCATCCTCTACTAAGCAGCCTATAGCTGAAGACAATATGAAAACCCCAGCTTCTAGTAACAATCCATCAAAAGAACAGAAAAGAAAGAGTGGGGCTTCTACCTTTGCACCTGCAAAGGGGAAGAGGAAGGCCATACCATCAAGAAGGTGATCACATTTCCTAAGAAAGAAGGGGCCCATGAAGGGAAGAGATAAAAGTAAAAAGAAGATGGTGTAATGATAAAAACAGACACAAACTCAGAAGGGAATGCCCTTGGTGATGAAATAAAAATACCAATTGTATAGCCTTTGTATTTTACCAGCACTTTTAGCTTTGATTCAAAAGACATTTTTGTTGCCAAAAATATGAGATCTTTGAAGAGCTATGTCTCAAAAGGGTTTATGTATACAGAGGAGGCAGGAGAAGAATTTTTTTTGGAGAAATAAGAGGAATTTTTCTTGAAAAAAAGGAATACAAATAAAGAACTGCAAGAAGCCTTGCAAATAAATAAACAATTAGAAGACTTATTGAAAACATACTAGCAAAAGGATAGTGAGAGGGATGCAAGAATCAAGGAGTTTGAAGAAAGACTCCATAACTTTGAGCATGGATAAAAATTAGAAATATTGGCACAAATTTTCATGGTGGAAATAGATGGAAAATATCCAATTCCAAAGAGCTCAATTGGACCTATAAAGACCCACATTGCATCAACTATTGTGTCATTAGGTATTGAATTGTGGAAGAGAACACAAGAATTTTCCCAAAAAGAAAAATAATGGGAAAAGGAGAAAATTGAAATGATTTCAAATAATTCTAGGACAATTGAGAAGCAAGAAATAGAGGTGAAGAAATTAAAAGTGAAAAATGAAGAACTGGTAGATAAAATAGTGCAGTTGATGAAATGCATATCGCCAGGGTTTATGCCCTATTTTTGCAAGAAAAGTTTTTATGTTTTCAATTTAGTAAAATAATTAGTGATTTACCTATTGCTATGAATTCAAAATTTTCATTTTTAGAAACTTTCCATAATTCCACACTTGAAATGCAATACAAATTGTGTGAGTTTTATTTGCACAATTTTGTTCTTTTGTATGATACTTCATGGAACCCATTGATGTTTGTGGGGGATCTCCAGATAAGGGCATTGGCCTCTTATGTTATAAATGGGAATCAAAGGGGTAAGATTCTATAGGAATATCATGAGAAAGAGAAATATCTCCCCTTATAGCTAAGAGAGTAGTTAAAAGACCCTAATGAAGTAGTGGACTAATGGTTAGAACTCATCTAGCATGGGGGAGAAAGAGAAAAGATTACGGAATGTAGAGAAAGATATTATAAGAGAATGAAGGAGCTAGTAGCTGGTACCATCAAAGAATCCTTTAATTGTGTTCAGAGCAGATAGAATGAGCTTACACCAAAACTTAAGAGGAAGGAACCACACTCTATTTACAATTATACAACAATGATCCATAGGTCACATAAATATATTTCAATTGCAATGAGAAATGGAGCTTCTTGGTTCTTATTTACCTTCCATCCTCCTTTTTTATTGCTCCCTATACAAAATTGGATAGGCAGGGATCAAGAGGAAGAAGTAGTAGAAAAAAATAAAAGACTGGTAAAGTTTTCAGATCAACAAGGATACTACTTGAAGTAGGGAAAAGGAATAGATTGTGTGGAAAATTTCAGAGAGATGGCCCTACAATCTAACCAAGTCAACCTTAAATTTTCTTGAGGACAATCAATAGCTTTATGTGGGGGAAAAAGATTGGATCAATTAATGGCTATTTTTCCTTTATTTTTTTATGCTCTTATCATTTCATTTGCTAAGTTTTAAAGACATTCCCAAGACCCTATATATCTTTTATATGCCTTTCATACACTTATAAGAAGTTTCAAGTATGTGGAAATGAAAATGTGTTATGTTGATATATGTTTGTATGAATGCATGAATGTATATGTAATTTAGTATGATTCTATGTTTGAATTATGATTGTTAATAATATGGATACCTTAGGAATGAGACTAACAACTTGCAGCAAGAAAAATTGTTATCCCGCAACAATAGGTTTTCCATCCTGCAGTATAAGGACTACAGATGGTTGTAGGGGAGAGGTCAAAACACCCAAGGCACAACACTTTCAGAGGGGAATGAAGGTGATCATTTATTTATCATTTGTGAGTCACCACATCATACTCTTGCTCACCGAATAAGACCACTAGGAGGAGGAGGAGTCTATTCTCAATAGGATTGATTTATGGTGTGACTATTCTCAAGAACATGTCTCTGTCATAGTAATTAACCATTAGGAATAATATTTCTAAATTGGTTTCTCTACTCCTATTTCATAATTATTATTTTTTGTTTTAGACTAATTCCTCTTCCTATATTTGAGGGAGACTAGATGGTAACTTTATGAGTTTGTTTTCAATCCTAAAAGAATAAAACTCCTCACAAACCCTATATAGCAGGATCTGTGATTGAGGAGTAAATATAGTTGCTAGTATTTGTTCTAGTTTTTAGTTGATCAAAGCTAACAAGTTAGTTTTTATCTATTATTAGTTGAATCAATAGATATGCATTATTGAATAATAAATCTTCAATAGATTCTTGTTGTATTGTATGTAAGAGTTTATGTTTATCTACAATAAAGGGAATTATTTTGACATCATGAATTATTAAGTATGTGTTGACAAATTTTGTGGAAGCAACAACTCAAGCAAGGGCCAATTGAGGTACTTCTAATCCACTTCATTTCTTGTTGTTAGATTAAATGATGCATTGTTGAAATCAATTAAGCAAGTTTCTAGTTATATGCATGTGCAGTTCATGAATGTCATTCTATAGTTGTGAATTGAATTTTATAACTTCATGTTGGTTTTATACTCCATAGGAATTAGTTAGATTAGGACACTGCAATTTTTAATAGTTGATAGTTACAATCTTAAGTTTTAGGTACCCATAGCATAAGGTAACAATTTATGTTCATTTCCCTTGTTTTGTGAATTAGAAATTCATTTCACTTTCCAAATTTTGTAGTCTTATGTACACGTGCAATTTCCTATACTCCATTGGTGTAGGATGTGTCTAGAGACTATGAATGCATATATCGTGAAAGCACTATCTAAATTTTATGAGTCTCTAATTGATAATTAAATGCATCCTCTTATGAATGATGAATTGTTCAGTTAGGAATTTGTCCTTTGAGTTGTGTGTAGACCCATTAACCACCAAGTTTATTATACATTAGAGAGGCCCTACATACATTAGAGAAGATATTGACTTGGCAAAGGAATTGAATAAGAGAGGAAGTTAAAACAAGTCTAGGAGAGATTGGAAATATATCTCAAAACAATGGAGAAAGAAAAGTAAGAAGAGTTAGAGTGTGCTAAAGAGGCTATTGTTAGAGAGAAACCAAAGGGAACTAGAGGGATTGTTGCTAATGAAAAGAATGAAGGGGGATTTGAGAATTTTAAGGAGGTTACTACAAAAAAAAGTGAAGAAAGTGAGAATTCATGAATAGGAGAATTGGACATAAATGAGTGCATTAATGTAAAGTTCCTTGCCAAATCTAACCTGATTTTTCACTTTTAAGTGCTTGAGGAATTTCGTCAAACACTTGTCTTGCAAACTTTTTACTACTGGTAATTGATTTTTTGTTTTGTGTTTCTTGAATTGAATGATGAAATGAAGCATAAAGACTTAACTATCAATGCCCAAAGACTACCAATGCAACTAGGGATATAATGCAGATGTTCTTGAGATTTTCCAATACAAATATATGACTGATTTTTAAGCAAATGTGTAGGTACAACAAACTAAAATTTTGTCAAACACTTTATGTGCAAACCCAAACTCCATAGAATTGCAATATATGTGATCTCCAATCTGATTACAGTCTTGTTACAAATGTCCAAATGCAATTTGGACAGCAAAATAAAGTCCACTTCAAACCTAATTTATAGCAACCTATATGCAGATTTATTTATCATAGGAAAGCAAATATTACAAAATGAAAGTCACTACTAGAAAGCGATTTACTTTACTAACAGACCAGCCACTAAATGAATGCAATGATTACAAAATGCAAGAACCTAGGAATGGCGCCAAAAATGAAGAAGATGCAACAACATAGAATAAATTGAATGCCTCCAAAAATTGCCCTCACTTGCTTTTGTTGGCAGCAATTTAACTTCTCAATGATGTGTGACTCCTCTCTAGCCAAGACTAAATTTTATTACACCTCCAATTTCCAAATCGTCCCAGTATGAAGTGCATATATATTTGCATACAGAGAACTCATAAAATCAACCTCAATGGGTTGCACTAGGCTTGTCAATAGAGCCATGATTTTCTAATTAGCAAATATAAAAAATTGAATCTCATTTGGAGATTGAAATTTGACCTTCAAGATGAAGAATTTGATGCTCTATCAAACTGGAATATAACTCAAAATTTTGTTATATTGTTCTTTTAACAATCAAGCTACAAATTGACCTTCTCAAACTAAAATCTATCCCCACAAAAGTTCAAAAATATCCTCCAAATCAATTTTCCCAAAATTTGGTCTTGGACTATTAAATTTTGCCACAAGTTGGAAGACTGAGATATCTCCCACACAATTCTAGCTAGGGTTCATGTTGCACAAGTGAACCCAGTATCCTAGAGTTTTCAAACCCTCAAACAATGCAAGCATGAAAATAGATGAACTCAAGAGATGTTAAATGGCTTGCAATAAGCTTCTTATAAAGAATTCGCAATCACCTCCCATAAGCTTCTAGAAAATAATAATATTATTTTATTCTCAAGTGACTTTATAATATAACATTTTATTTTAGTCACTTTATTAAATTAATTAAATATAAAGCTATCTTATGATATTATTTTATTGAGATAATTTTATAAATAATTAATCTAATATTTATTCCCTTATTTCTCATATTTAGCCTTCGAGAATAAACAAAGGCTAAATGATCTCTGAGCGGCTACTGAGAAGGGGAAATTACAGTCCTCCCTTCTTGAAATTTCTTGTCCTCAAGCAATTGCAAGCTGGGATGTTGCAGAATCTTCTCTCCTTCCCACATGGCATCCTCTCCTGGAAAGTCTCTCCATCTCACCAAATTCTCTTTCACCACCATGTTCCTCAATCTCTTCTCCCAAATATCAATTATCTTCTCAGGAATGAGGATCAACTGTCCCTCCTCATCTAATGGTGGTAGCTCCGATGAAGAAGTAACATGTTGTCCAAGTGCCTTCTTGAGGCACAAAACATGAAATACAATATGAATCTGGCTACTCTTAAGTAACTCCAATTCATATGCTACCTCTCCCACATGCTTGATAACTCTGTATGAACCATAAACCCTGGGATTGAGCTTCTCTACATCGCTCTTCTTTAGATAAGACTATCTATAGGGCTACAAACAATGGTAGACTAGATCACCCACCTCAAAATTATGCTCAACCCTATGTCTATCAGCATAGGTCTTTTGTTGATTTTGTGCCACCTGCAAGTTATCCTTGAGTGCTCTCAACATGTGTTGACTCTCCTATATCCAATCCTTGGCCTTAGGAGCCCTAATCTCACCAAAATCCAAGTCCATGAATGATGGTGCATTATATCCATAAAGTGCTTGGAAATGAGACATCCCAATAGACATATGATAAGTGGTATTATAACAATACTCTCCCAAGTGCAACCACTTAATCCATGTCCTCTGTTGTCCTGAAATATAGTTGCACAAGTACCCCTCAATCCACTTATTCATAATCTCTATTTTTACATCTATCTATGGATGGTAGCTTGTACTCAATGTCAACTTAGTACCTTCCAACATAAAAAACTCCTACCAAAATGCACTCAAGAATCTGCTATCCTTATCACTGACTATGCATCTAGGTAGCCCATGTAACCTAAAGATCTCTCTAAAGAACAACTCAACTACCTGTGGTGCCTTATACTCTGTAGGTATAGTAAATAAGTGGGCATACTTCATCAACCAATCCACCACCACATAGATACAATCTCTCCCTTGCACCTTGGGTAGACCTATGATGGTCCATGAAAATGCTCTCCCACTTCCGCTCTGGAATGGGAAATGGCTACAATAATCCTGCTGGATGCAAATGTTCTGACTTTTTTTGCTGAAAAATCACACACTCCCTGACATGTGATGTAGATCAGGGGTAATAAAACTCAAAATAACCTTAAACAAGTTCCTCTATTCATCAAAAGGTGAGTTTTCCTTCACAAACCCTCACTCTTGCTTATAGTTTTTCAAAAAGAAAAATTGGACATATCTTTTGACCCAGACTTGATCTACAAAAAAGGAGACCCATTTAGGATACCCATTTGGCCATTTTTACATATATCCAAAAATAAGGTAGGGGTGCTTTGTACAGAAGGGCTCAAAATTTGATTGTCCTACTTCCAAGAGGGTTTTCTTTGGACTTTCTACACCCAAATGCAAGGAAAATTTCATTAAAAACTTCATTAAAATAGAAAACTATGAAATATCCTCTAAGGGGCTTTTAGATACCCTCAACACAAAACTTTTTACCAATTTTTAGAGAAACCCTGGGGCAGATTCAAACCTATTTTTACAAAAAATGCTATAACTTTCTCTAAACTTAATGAAATTTAGCCAAAACAAAACCAAATGAAAAATATCTCAATTATATTTCTAACCATACCACGTGTAGGTCATATAAAGTCCATACAAATTTGTACCACATGAAAGAACATGACTATTATAGAAAAATGCACAGAAATTTTTTCTCCAAATTGATTTCAATTTTCATTCCCATATTTTTCAACCTTCCCAACCTTGGGATTTGTGTTTACAACATGTATTTATGATTTCCCAAGTATTCAAGTATTTTCCAACTACCAACCACCCACAACTAACTTCCTAATCAAATTTGTAACCTTAACATGTACTTTTGACAACTTTTACAATTTTAACAATTTTTTGACATCATTTGCATTATGACTCAAAAACATTCTAAAATGGTCTAGAATAACTCCAAATGATCATTAATGGTGCAAAATGACCTTATTTACATAAAAAGCCACAAAACATGACAAAAACCAAAATTTGAGCATGAGGGTGCTCCTGCACCTACATGTCTCAAAACATCCTCCTTGAGGCCCTTCCAAGAGAATCTCTCCCTGACCTGTCTATAAGTTCTAAAATAGCTTTGATGACCTACTAGAGGAGTATCATGTGATGCCTATAGGATCCTCTCCTTCAATTAGATTCTAGCACCAATTAAATCTTGTCCTTGTAGAAGATCACATCATCTACAACTTGGTACCTTTCATCCTGTATCTGCCCATCCATCACCTCACATGCAAATTTTTTCTTGGATTACTCAACTAACAAAAGAGACTTCCATTCAACTGAAATATTCGAAAGTGAACAAGTGGTAGGCTTCCTAGAAAGGGCATCAACAACAATGTTCTTCCCTTTCACATACTCAATATCAAAATCATAGGCCTGTATCTTACTGACCCATTTTTGTTGCCTCTTGTTCAAGTCTTTTTACTCCAATAAATACCTGAGACTATTGTGGTCATTCCTCACCACAAACTTTCCTCCAACCAAGTATTGTCTGAACTTAGTCAAAGCATACATTATGGTAAACATCTCCTTATCATATATGGAGTAAAGTTTCTCAGGTCCCCTCAACATGCGGCTCTCAAAAGCAATGGGGTGTCGATTCTACATCCAGACCACTCTTATACCTTCACCCGAAGCATCACACTCAAGTACAAATGGTTGGGTGAAGTTTGGAAGTGCTAACACTAGGAAACTACTCATCACATCCTTGAGCTTATCAAAATATCGTTGTGCCTCATTGGACCAACTCAATGCACCCTTCTTTGTGAGATATGTCAAAGGTGCTCCCAACTGTGAAAACCCTCTCACAAAGTGCCTATAGTAGCTACACAACCCAAAGAATCATCACAACTCAGTAAGTGTCTTGGGTTATGGCCAATCGAGTATTGCCTATATCTTTTCTTGGTGAACCTATACTCCCTATGCACTAATCACATGCCCCAAGTATAAGATCTCTCTAAGGCCAAACTCACATTTTGAGGCCTTAGCATAAAGTGACTACTCCTCCATGATAGACAAGACCTCATCAAGCTACCTCCAATGATCCTCCCAGAACCTGCTATATATGAGTAAATCATCAAAGAACACCAAGAGGAACTTATGCAACTACTTATTGAAGATGTGATTCATGCAAGAATGAAATTTAGCAGGTGCGTTCATCAAACCAAAGGCCATGACCAAGAACTCATAATTCCCATAGTGACATCAGAATGATGTCTTATGTATGTCCTACTCTCTGACTTTGATCTAATGGTACCTTGAGCGAAGATATAGATATCTTAGAAAATTATATTTCCCCATGAATCTCGTCCAACAACTCATCAATCCTGGGTATCGGGTACCTATTCTTAATGGTTTTCTTATTGAGAGCTCAGTAGTCAATGCAAATCCGCATGGTTCCATCCTTCTTCACCAAGACCACGAAAAAAGAAAATGGGCTAGAACTCGATCGAATGTGTCCCATCTCAAGCAATTCCTTGATTGCTTTCTCGATCTCATCCTTGAATTTCTTAGGATGATGATAGGGGGTGGTGATGATTGGTTTGGCCCCCTCTGGTTTGGCCCCCTCCTCCAACTCAATGTTGTGCTCAAATCCTCTATCAGGTGGACTCCTTGGAGGTATCTCTCCAAACACCTTATCATGCTTACCTAATAGCTCCTAAATGTCAATGTGATATGGTTGTCCTGAATTTGGAGTCTCCTTAGTTGTGATCAAACACTCTACTACCCATGTTATATCACCATGATGAAAGATGCTCTCCATGTGTTTGACTAACACCACCTTTGGTGCTCTAGTAGTCATGCCTCCAAGCACCACTCTCTTCCCATATGCTACCCTAAACTTGAGCTCCATGGTCTAAATTTTTTGTGAATACTTCCCTAATGAATGTAGCCACTGAATCCCAAGGATAACATTAGTGTCTCCCAAGTCTACTACATAAAATTCATATGTGACTATATAATTGTCCAATGTGATAAGTAACTATGGAACCCTTCATGTGCAAGACATATTATATCCATCTGCCATGATCATGTTAAACCCATCAAAATCCTCTACTGGTAGCCCCTGCTTCACCGCTAGGGTTGCATCAATGAAGTTGTGGGTGGCCCCACTATCAATCAACATGGTGATGCACTGACCCTACAAAACTCCTCTGACTTTGAAAGAGTTGAATCTAGGTGTGCTAGATAAGGTATAAATGGTGCTACTCTTTCCATTCTCTTGGGGCTACTCCTCATTTGAGTTGCCATCACTGTTCTGCGATTGCTCATCATCACTATCCTCACTATGATCTATCCTCAATTATAATGAACCTTTCCTTTACCTAGGAAATAGTGTCTAGGCTCCTAGTGTTCCTTGCAATGGTAACATATCTCCTTTCTCTTGCATTCTATGTGGTACTCTTTGTCTTGATCACTCTTCTTGTTTCCCTTCTTCTGAACAGATTTCTTGCCCTTGTTCTTTTGAGGAATGAAGGGTTTAGATGGGGTTTTATTGCTAAGTGTGGAGTGCTCCATATCTCTAGCTTGAGTGATCACATCCTATAGCATTTCATACTTGAAATCCTTAATCCAACCATGAAGTGGCTCAGATAGACCCTTAATGAAAATCATGACCAACCTTTGCTCCAATATATCAGTCACCATGAATTCCAACCACTAGAACTCTAAAATATATGTATCAACTGATCCACTTTGCTTAAGTAATGCTAGCTCTTGAAAATGAAGCTCAAGATCTTTTTGATCAAATCTATCCATAAGTTTCTATGTAAACTCCAAATAAGAAGTGATGTTGTCATGCCCTAATGTGGCAAGCTCATGATACCACCAATCATGTACTTCACCCTCCAAATGTAGCATAGCATACTTAATGGCTTTTGTCTCCAACATGGGATTAAGCTAGAAATAAGTATCCAACTTTTGTACCCACGCTCTGGCTGTGCATTTACTAGACCCATCAAAGGAAGGGATTGAGAGTTTCCCAACCTTGCATTGGAGATCCTAATTATGTTGTCCTCTATTGTTGATTATGGATCTATTATTGTACTTGATAGTACAAAAGTCCTACAATGACATGGAAGCATGAAATTCATCTCCCAAAGATTGATATTCTCTCAAATAGTCTGAAAAACCTTCTCCTTGTGCTTGTTGCTCCTGATTTTCAGCAACTTACAGTTCTCCCAAGAATTGAGGCATAAGAGGCCTCAGAGTCACCCTGCTAGTTGTCCTAGCATTACTTTGAGGTGTGTTACTTGCTTTTGCAATGTTATCATGGCCCCTATTGTTTCCATTCTATCCATTAGTCCCATTATTTCCATTATTGTTTCTATCACCATTACATTGGTTTAGATTTTGTATCAACTCTTGCTGGCCTCTAACAAATGTATCAAGAATTTGTTGTTGACCTCTAGCTAGGTCACTAAGAATCTAATGAATGTTTCCCTCTAGTATGTCATGTCTATCATCCATGATCTCCCCTTTGTACAAAGGTTCTATATCAAATGGACTCAAACCCCTCCTTAATCTTCTATAATGGATGCTAAATGGATTGTACTCTTGATCTTCCTGATTCATAACTCAGTTTTAACCCCACAAGCTAGCAGGATGCTAGCTTTGATACCACTTTAAAGTGCCTTGCCAAATTAGTGCCCCTCTATATTAGCCTTTTTAGGCATTCGAGTAAGTGTTTATTTGTGATTTTGTTGTTTATTGTGTTATTGGATTATGTGGTAAACACAATATTTTAAATGGCCTTGTTAAATCAGTGAATTGAATTAAAATCAGTTACAATGTAACTTAAATGAATTTGAAAATTAAAATAATAATTAAATTAATTAATTTTTATGAAATACAAAGTACATGGTCTATTAATAAACAATTAAACTAAATTGTTTTGTTAAAAGTATTGTTTCAAATGGTGTTTAATAATAATTAATAATTTATTATTGCATGACGATAATTGTTTAAATATGTAAAACAATGTGATTTTAAATAAATCTAGAAGGTAAGATTTTTGAACTAATGTTAAAAAAAGTGAAAATAGAAAAAATATGGGAAAATATCATGCGTGCACATGTACGACTTCAAATGGTTTGTCGAACTGAAAACTTGTCATTTTTATTGATTTTTGGTGTCGAAACTTATCTCTTGGATTTTTAATTTGGTAAAAATAAAAACTCTTTCTTGTTTTTTTTGGGAGGCATGCTCGTTCTGTAAAATGTTTTTGATCAGTTAATTTTGCTCTAAAAAAAAAACTTTACAATTCGATAGCCGGTATTGGCATGGTGTGATGGTTTATAGGTGGCATTGTTGTTCTTGCCACCAAGGTTCAAACCCTGTTGGGGTGGTATTGTTGAATGGTTGTATCCGGTTCATAGCTCCGGTCAAAAGCGTTTACCCCTTGAATAAAATAAAAAATCGATAAGATTATAGTGTTGGAATTAAACTTGGATAGTGATCAAGTCCGAAGGAAGAACTGGTGGTTGTGAGATCGTTGTTCATTCTACGCAAGTCTCAATTTCGAATTGATTCACTTAGTGTCACCTTCTCTTCAATCCATTGATTTGTTTGTGCTCTCTGTTGTTTTTTTTCCAAGATTTTCAAAATTTCTTTGCATTCAATTTTGTTAGTTGTGCAGATTTTGGTGCTTATTAAATTCACTTTTCTTAAGGCATCTTTTGTACTGGGAAATCTATGAATTCTTTGTGCACATTCGAATTAGGCTCTTTGGTGAAACCCATCTTTTCTCTTGTGTTTAGATGGTGCATCCTTCTTTATTATATTCGTTACTTTTGTTTTCTTGAGCCTTGGAACACAAGCCAAGCTCACAATGTTGAATGCATCCCTTAGTGCTTCATTGAATCGAGCCTTGCATGCATGTATTCCTTATTGGTGTGTACTGGTAGGGTTTAAGAATACGCCTTGGTATTTGGTTTTACACCTGCCAATTACATTTAAAAGAAAACTTCTCCATTGTTTCTAATTCCCAGATCTATTATGAACAAGTAAAATTCTTGAATCTGTTATTACCCTACTGTCTTCAGCCAATCGTTTCCAATGACCGGTCACCCCTCTTGAACATCTGTGATTTCAGCTTCCATTTTACTTAAACTATGTGTGTACTTTGAACCACGTTTTAAGTCGAAGAAAGAAGCATTGATTTTATGTTGTGATTCATTGGATACGCTTTCTATGCATCATTATAATGTGTTTTACCTCATGTTATTTGATGTTTATTTTTACTGGTTTTCAAATAAAATCTTGAAGCTCTAAAATTTGATATATTTGATTTAGTTCGGTTTCATTGTGGACTTCATAGTTTTATCTTTACCTTTACGTTAATGTCGCTCTCTCTTCTATAGTGAATTGGGATAGCTTGGATTCAATTTTATAGCTTTATACTTGGGAACTCCTTGATTATGCGTAGTATTCATGCCTTAATTTTTCTCCATATTGAATTGCTATCACTTGTAGACCAAGCCGAGCCCTCCTACCTTCTCCATTTTCTCTAGCCTTGCTTGGTCTCCCATCGATCTTATGTGTAGATTGGTGTATGTTAGATTTTCTTTTAATATTTCCTAAGCCTCAGTTTTCGTTGGTCATATCCTCTATTGAATTCTTATTTGGGATTTTATATATATATATATATATATATATATTTGTTTATGGTTGTCTTTAAATATATCTATTCAATATGACAACAGTGGGTTTATAAATGATATATTTATATATATATATATATATATATATATATATATATTGTGATTTAGAATAAAATGTAATTGATTATTAAAATGGTTGTTTCTCCATTATTTACTATTTGGTTATAATGTTTCTATAATTTAAAGAAAAAGGTTATTCAATTAATAAAAAAATAAATTATGTTATTTAATTATGTATCTTTTAGAAAATAAAATACAATCAAGAGGGCTTAGGTTTTTATTACACATAATAATAGAACATGAAATGTAAGTAGATATAGGAGAATTAAGTTATTACTGTGTTAAATGTGTAGGGAGATAGTTATAAAATATGTTTCTAGGTTTTCCTTAATTATTTTAAGTGATTTCTCAATGAACGGAAAGATAAAATATAATAATGAGTTAAATATTCTTTGAAGTTTATCATTTCGATTATGTTAGTGAAATTATGGGTTGATTTTGGTGGTTCCATGTCCTTTGTCTCCCTCTTGAGTTATTTTAATTTGAGGAGATTTTATTCATTAAATCCGTGTTGAAATTGTTTAGGAATCTGTGATGTTGATTTACCCTCGTTGGTGGGTTCTTGGGTAGTCGTTCTTCTTGGGCTTCCAGAGGAGGGGAAAGAAAAATGTTGCTTTATAATTGATTTTTATATTGGTTCTTTTTGAACTATTTCTCTTATGCTTGATTAGATTTTGGTGGGTTTTAGCCTTGCACTTGGAAGTTGTTTACTAGGAATTTCTAGTGTGAGATGGTGCATGCCTCACTTGGTGTATTTACTTTTTCTTTGGTTTTTGGATTTTGTGCAAGTTGGATTACCATTTGTGATTTTGAGATTTTGTTAGTAGGGGGAGTGGCTCTCAGTGGGGGTTGGCGCACAAAGTGGTGTATGGGTAACTCATTGAGAGTTTCCTTAATCAATGACAACCTAATAACTAATCAGGGGGTTTGGGTAGTATCTCACATTAATCCAAATAAGTTAGCCTCACTCATGGCTCAAGTGCTCATTTAGGATTGAGATGAGTGGGAAGGCCTAGAATGGCAAAGATCAACTGCCTTGCCCTCTTGAAAGGTATGTTGATTCCGCATGAGTGAGAATGGGGGTCAGGGATCGGTTGAGGTTGCTAGGGTTTAACCAGGTAGGGGGGTCGGTAACCTATGAAGATCCACATTGTGTAACCCATGTCAAGCTTATGTGATGACACTCCTCTCTTTAACAACCTTATGTGTTTGTTGTTTCCCCCTTGTTGCTTTTGTTCCTCTGGAAGTAGATGTTGTCTTGTGTTTGTTGTTGCTCTTGTCGTGGAGTCTTGTTTGCCATTGTTCACTTGATTTTTTTAGCTATGGGTCTTTCTTGTCATCTCCTAGCACGAGGGGTGTGCCTTAGGTTCCACATGGTCAAATGGAACATGCTATGCACCCCATTGGGTCCCCTTTGAGATGTGCAGAATTGTACCATATGCAGTGACTCCAGAGCTGTACCAGAGATTGGAACCAGGCTTGGTGCTTTGTATTCATACATTTCATTCCATGTTATTGTCCTATCACTATTCATGCTGGGAAACACTATTGTATTGATGTAATCCTTGAATGATGTATCTCCATATCATAAATGTAATGGTTGTAACCTTTGGTAAATTCTTATGGTCATTGTTGGATGCTTATCTTTTACACAATGTATAATGATCCTTGCATTATTATGTGTTTATTGTTTCACAGTATGCGATCCTTAATGGTGTTGTATCTGTGCAAATATTTATATTTAAATTCTTAGATGTGATGGATGGTTTTCATTTATATTATGTTATGGATGTTCATTCGTGGATAATTAATTCTATATAATGGTTAAGTGGAATACTCATAACCAGTTAATCAACATTATGGAAATTGTGTGATGTTAGAGATATTCGTTAAGTAGTGCAATCATGTGTAACCCCAAGGGACTTAGTTAGATTATATGCATATGTGTGGATTCATTACTAGTGTATGTTATCTTACATCTCATATTAGTTTACTTAAAAAAAAAATTGTGTCATAAATGTTAGATGTTTTAGTGTCCTTTGGGGTTTGCATGGCAAGGAATTACACCAAATCTAACCTAATTTTTCACTTTGAAGTGCTTGAGGAATTTTTTCAAACACTTGTCTTGCAAATTGTTTACTACTGGTAAATGATTTTCTATTTTATGTTTCTTGACTTGAATGATGAAATGAAGCATAAAGACTTAACTATCAATGCCCAAAGACTACCATTGCAACTAGGGATGCAACGCAGATGTTTTTGAGATTTTCTGATGCAAATATATGACTAAATTTCAAGTAAATGTGTAGGTACAACAAACTAACATTTTTTCAAACACTTTATGTGCAAACCAAAACTCCATAGAATTGCAATATATATGATCTCCAATCTAATTGCAGTCTTGTTACAAACTTCTATGACTGATTTACAATGGCAAATGCAATTTGGACAGCAAACTAAAGTCCACTTCAAAACTAATTGATAGCAACCTATATGCAGATTTATTTATCATAGGAAAGCAAATATTAGAAAATGAAAGTCATTGTTGGGAAGTGATTTACTTTACTAACAGACCAGCCACTAAATGAATGCAATGATTACAAAATGTAAGAACCTAGGAATGACGCCAAAAATGAAGAAGATGTAGTAAGATAGAATAAATCGAATGCCTCCAAAAATCCCCCTCACTTGCTTTTACTGGCAACGATTTAACTTCTTGATGTTGTGCAACTCCTCTCTAGCCAAGACTGAATTCTATTATGCCTCCAATTACCAAATTGTCCCAAGATAAAGTGCACCCAGATTTTCATATAGAGAACTCACAAAATCAACATCAATGGGTTGTGCTAGGTGTTGACGACGATGTTACTCACAACAATAGTGCAGATAAAATCCTCATAGGAAAATCATGAAGAACCTATCTTTACTTGAAAGACTAAACCAAGGCAACCTAAGGGTGGTCTGTGTTATAGGAAAATGTTGACTTAGCTTAATCCCAAGGCTCTGGTAGTCAAGTCTTGAACATACTAGGTTCACTTCAAAGTATAATGTGATATTATTGTTAATCTCAAGCGGTCTATGGTTATTTAGAATCATAAACATTCAATACCAAGTTTCCAGTTCAATCATAAAATAATATCATGAAATCAAAAGATTTACAATAATATTTCATGAACATCAACAATTTTGCTATCACATAAGTAGACTTAGCATTAAGCATTCAACAATTTCATAGAAAATGAAAGATTTTCAATAAATTTCCATCCATTCATCTATTTTTTGAAACATTTTCAAGAATTTAAACATCTAGTCTAAAATAAAGCATAAAAATACTAAAAATTAAAATCTCTCCCAATTATTCTCCACGCATACCCCAAGATTTAATCAAATCAAAGAAAATTGCTTTATACTTCACCAGATTGCTTCACAACTACATATAAAATGGTGTGAGATTTTAAAGAAGGGGGTTTTAGTCTAGACACCAAGTAGATTCTACATGCACCCTTAAATGACGCAACATGCAATCTTGTTCAGTTGAACTAACAAAACCAACTAGAAAAATAAATGAGATAGGTAGCTATCAAATTGGCTTTGATATTGATTAAATTCTATGTGCATACAAGTTTTTAGTCTAGAATGATTTAGAAAATAGGAAAAAAGAACAAAACTTAAAGAAATTTTGGCTCTTCCAACATCCACAAATTTTGAACTTAAAAATAAAATTAAAGCAATAAACAACCTTTAATAGGAACAAGGCCTGAAGAGTTCAAACTTAAATTTTATCAAGAGAATTAGAAATAACAAATCAAAATGTAGCACGTGGCATTCACCAACTATTATCAAAATCTTCTAGACGAAGTCAAAGCCTTGACTTATTCAACAGTAACACTCTTCACTTTCAAACTTTGGTGCACAAGATTCCACATAAAACAAGGCTATTGTCATCCTTTAAAATATTAGACAAGGAACATCCACCAGGACCGGGAACAACCTGCAAAAATCAATTTCAACAAAACATTTTTGTGACACCTCTACTATCCGATATTCAGTACTTCCTTCTATCACTTAGGGCTCAGGTTCCGGGATCCTTTCTTCACTTTTCTTCAACTAATATTCTTAGAAAGCATTCAATATTTGGTGCATACATTCTTTTGAAATTCCCTGTATTGCCTTCCAACTAAACTTGAGCCTAGTGTATTCTTCTGATATCTAGAGTATACTGGCATTCCTTTGCACTTTCTCTTTTTCATATCTGACTATAGTGTTTCTACAATGTATGATCTCATCAATGACTTCTTAGGTTAACAACTGAACATGGTCTTTATTTATTCTCTCAATCCATTCCTTGAAATATTTTGCTTCTTTACACTCTTGTCCTAGTGTCTGGGGATCACAATCTTGATGTGCTAACACTTCAATAAAATCTTGATCTTTGTCAAGAAACTTACTACATTTCTCAGTGACTCTTTCAAATCCTTCTATACATTGTATTAATGTGTCACCTTCCCATTTCAATTGTTTCTTCCATTTTTCAGGCAATGAAACTTCTTGTTCTGCAATTATATTTTCTCTTATCAATTCTTGGGCATCCACTTGCATTAGAGTTTCTACATTTTTCTTTTCAACATCAACTTGTTCCTAGAAAAACTTGCATTCTCCTTCAAATCTTCTAGATTTCTTAGACCAACGGTATGCTTCCTTGTATTTCCCAATTGCATATGTAATAAATTCTTCCCCTTGCCTTACCCATACTCAATCCATTCTTTAAATACATTCATTTTATGGTGAGCTGTTGCAATTGCATCCACCTATTCTTGTGACATAAGCACTAGATTTCGGGGAAATTCAGTTTGTGCTTGACCAAATAGGGTTAATGACTTTATATAATTTTCTAGGCTAGTAACCCTTTCTTTCAACTCTCTTTTCTTCTATTTATTATTTTGTACCCTGGCAACAGTTGCATCCAAATTCATCTTCATTTTTTCTAACTCTTGTTTCCAAGATGAGTGTCCAACATTGATACTTGTTATCTTATACTCCTTAGGAGTTATCTCATGTCGATTTTTATCAGCTATTAGGGAAGCTTTATGGATTGTTCTGCCTCCATCTGAATTCTTCTATATGACATGTTTCATTTTAGATCTTCACCTAAGCTTAGGAGTCTCCACTTCTTGTATAAAACTTTTAAGATCCAGAGGCTCTAATTCTACTTCCATTAGGGAATTCAATTCTCTTATTAACCAATCAGGTGCATCTTCATCGCGCTCTACCTCTGTAACATTCCTTTGTTCCTAGTTTCCATTCAATTCAAGAACTTCTCTTATGTCTTTGACTTTATTTGTTACGTCCTCTAAAATATGAATCTCTTCAATATTCTCTGGCATAGATTTCGGATTACTAGGATTTGACATTGTCTCTTTAGTTTTGAGACCTATATTTTCCTATCTAGCTAGGTGTTCAAGATCAGCTTCTTGGACGTCACTTTCTTTATATCCTGTCACATTAGGATTTTCTTCATTTCAAACTTATCACCTGAAACTCATCAAGGTTCTTCATTCTTAGATTCAACCTGGCCTTTCTTTGATTTTTCAAAGATTTGTGGTTGCTTATTATCATTTTGATCATTCCCAAGCGAAGGTTGGGAATCAAAGGTATCTTCAACAACCATTTCATTAGTAGGATTTTTCCCTGCAGTCTCCCCTGTTTCTATTTGAAGAACATCAGGGTTTCCTACTTCTGAAGCGAGATCTTCAACATTTATAGGGATAGACCTTGTGTCTGAAATTTCTTCTACCATTGGCTATACCATGGGTTTATCTTTAGACTTCTTTTCTTTTACCTTTTCCCACATGGCAACCCACTTATCCATCTATTCCTTAATCTTGGCTTCATCAACCTTAGAAACTTCATCCAAAACCATAGGATTCTTTCGTAGTGCTTTTTTTACGCTAGCCATATTAACTGAGGGGGGTGAAGTGAATAATATTGCAACTCTTTGATATGCAAACCTTGTTTGTGTACCAGTATTTTGTGTTACCCATGCCTCTTCATCAGTAGTAGCTTTAGTCCTTAGTTTTCCTGTCGAAGAAGATGTCACTTTTGGTTTTACTTTTGATTTAAATTTTCCTAACTCGGTATCTTTTTGCTTACTAGTTGGTTTTAGTGAAACTCCTTGGCTTGGAGCCTCAGGGGTTCTCTCTTGATTTTGAATACCAGCAACTACTTTACCAGCTTTTGTTTTCTTCTTGGCAAGTTCCCCACACTCAAACTCATTTTCATTTCTTTGTTTCTTTATTTTATCTTGGCATAATGTGGGTTCAATTTCTTTTTCTCTTGAAACTTTACAAAAATCATTTATCCAATGTTGAGTATTTAATATAGCTGGTGCAAAGAATTCCTCAATTGATGTCATTTCTTCACCTTTGTAATTTGGGTTTGGAATAGGTTCATCATACACTCTATCTTCATTGTAAGATTTACTCAACACTTCACCATCATCTATCTCCAGTTGATCTGGAATATCATGAATCATTAGAATCCGTGCAGATTCTAATGACAATCTTTCATATTTTATTTTTCTTACTTTGTTCTCATCTTCACAATTTAGCCAATAATCTTCTAGGTGTTGGACATGAGCATGATAACTAGCTATGTTCTTGGAAATGTTACCTTTAGGGCCATAATACATCCTTTGGAGTGGAAAGTATTCCAAATTATATGTTTTAAATTCTTCTTCACACAAATCAATTGTTCTAATTGCACCTGCACTTATAATTCCCTACCACAATACAAAATATGAAGGAATCATTTTTATGAGCATTGCTATAAAGAGCTTCAGACAACTTTAACTATCTTACCAATTCTAATAACACCATTTTATTTGTAGGATACCTAGGCAGCATGAAAGGATGTCCATCAAACCCTTACACTCTAATGCAAGAGAAAGTGGGAAACTGGATGTACCAGCCTCTAATCGGTCTAATGACACATTATGCTTCCAAAAACAATCTTTTAGCTTTGTCGCCTTCCATTGTTCTAACCAGCTTCATGGAAAACACATCATTAACTCTTATATAATGCTCCTTGTATCGATAGATAGTAATTTTGGGTAAATGAGCATATATTAAACTATTTCCTACTTCTCTACCCAGAGTACCAATCTTTTTCAACCCTTGCTTACTTGCCCTTAAGGCATAGGAATACATCGCATATGATGACATATATAAACATTTGGTTTTTGGAAATGCCTTTATCTATTTGCATAATCTATCACTAATAAACTTTACCCAATACATTTGCATGAGACTTTCCATCAATTTGGATATGATCGCAAACATCCATGGTTCAAATTTACTAGCATCTCACAACCCAACTATCCTGCTTAGCATAGTTATAGCATCTTGAATGTCTAGGCTGAACATAGACCTTAGAATTGGTTTCATATGTTTTATAATCTTCTCTTGACACCATTATGTATTCATAATTTCTCTATTGTGCTCTTTGGCACTCTGATAGGTTCTATCTTTCGCCTTCATATCAATATGGTACATTTGAGTAAATGTAGGAAGCCCAAATGTATATGTAATTCCTTTCTTGGAGAGATTTGCATAAGTTCCTAACTCCTTCTCAATGATTCTTTTGTCTAGGTCATAGTGGTTTAGACATTCCATGACCAATTCAAGGGCCTCCATTGCTAGAAAAAATCCTCCTACTAAAAGTAACCCGCTTACTATAACATTCTTGGCAGACTGAGAAGCATTTTCTTGTAGTGCTCGTGTGCAAATTTCAACATCAGAAGAACACCCCGTATGAGTATCAATAACTATCACACCAATTAGTATAGCTTGTGAACTATAGTATTTGAATTCATCTTATAATTTTGCTTCAGAAGTACTCATTTTTTTGGGTGTATTCTGCATTTTCAAATATGTGTCTTGTGTGTGAGTTAGGGTTAAATTTAACCAGTTTTTCTAACAAATTTATTAAATTTTCAATTCACCTTTTCAATTAAATTCAAATCAAAATAATCAACATTTTAAATTTTTTAAAGTTAAATACCATCCTTTCAATATTTTCATGTGTGAAAATAATTAATAGAATTTTTGTTATTTGAAGCATACCTGGTTCTAGCTGATGACAAAAATATTTACAGAATGCAACCTTGAAACCCTTGGTAGCTATGTTCTTAATTTCCTGAAATTCACCTTTCCTTGTGCACCATAGTATTATTTTCATTTGTTCAATTTCCTTTGCAAATTTGCAACATGACACAAAATAGAGTGTTATAAAAGCAATTTCCTACTCAAGGTGATTCCAAGTACACATGAGTTGTTTTCCACCTTCATTAATTACCTATTACAATGCTTTAATTTCTTGAATAAAGGTGTAATCATTATGAATCAGGGTTCAAATTACAAACACCTAGGTTTTTGTGCAAGCTTGCTACTAGAGGAGAAAGATGCACAAAGATATTATGTGGCACTCTTGTGTCACTTTGATTTTTGCGAGGAAAAATCCTTTAAGATACGTGATCAATTATGATCACCAAGATTGAAAATTTTTGGTACCGAACCTTTGAAAGATTACCAAGGACTGGGACACTTACCTCCAAGCTTTAAAGAAAATCAGAACAAAAGAAGGATTGGGAACCGAGTTCAAAAGATATCAAAAGTGATTTAAACATTTCATAACAGAATCTGCAGTTTCTAAATTATGACTAAAGAAAATAAAAAGCAACTATTGGACTCTGATACAAGAGATTGGGACCACCAGGATTGACACCTACCGGGTAATGACTTACTGGGTGAGACTAGGATCAATTAAAGATATAACTTCTTTGATGCAACCGCAACAACTCCGGGACTTCGGTTTCTGGTAAACTAATAAAACTTCATGAAAAGACCAAAACACTCAATCTGGGAAAGAACAAGGGACTAAAGCAAAGACGAAGAAAATTGAAAATGAAACTTGCATTTTACCAACCCCTAGAACAATGCCAAAGCAAGCGAAAGTAAAAGGAAAAAAAGAAAAAAGAGGGGGTCCACATTTTTCCAAGGGGAAAAATGGGGCGTGTTGTGAGACTAGACAAAAACTAGCAACCAACAAAACTAAATAAAATAATAGAAATTCAATTCTAGATCTAACATCAGTGCTAACTTTTTTTAGCCTTCTAATTATAAAGAGTTAGATCTTCATTCTAACATTCTAATTCCACTTTAGCTAGCATACAAGATTAAGTATTATTGACCTCATGTGTGTGCAATTGATTATTTCTACTACAACAAACTTAGAGCATAGCAATTATCTGCATTGACCTACATAATTTGACAATTCCCTTTTAATCCAACCAAGGATAGAACCTTGTTGCTAGTCAGGCGTCTATAGCCCCGACAAGGTTATCTCTATAATTCCTCCAAACATAGCTCTACTACCAGTCAAGTGTCCATAGCCTCGATAGAGATATTTGGATAGCCTAAATTGATTTCTTTTCTTTTGATATTTTTTGATATTCATTTTTTCCTTTTTTGATATTTCATTGATAGCTCATTTCAACTTATAAGAAATGAAGCCCGCTATTAGGTTGGGAATTACAGTGGTAGCAAAGGTAGCCTTTTGATTTTTTACTTGGCTTTGGAAAAAATAATAACTTATTCTGGTTAATTCTATCAACTGAAATATTATGGTTTATTTGAAAGGTAAGGAATAAAGAAATATGTTAGGGTTGTAGAAGAGATCTTATTGAGTTTTATAGAAAAATCACTCTACACTCTATTTATGTGTAGGAATCCATCATCATTTAGGTAGCAAAGGAGAAATTCCAAAAATTGTTGGAGGAGGGAAAAATAGAAAACAACTAGATTATGGCATTCGCTAAGTAATGACTGGAACATAGAGAGACCTACAATCCTGAGAGAAGTGACATCAAAAGGAAAAAGAAAGAATAGAACTTTTGTATAAATCAATTTTTATACCTTTGTAATGTTACTTTTGTAATATTTCAAGCTTGCAAAAATGTGTCCAAGGTAGAAAGATAGCAGATATAAATTAGGTTGAAGTAGTTTCCCCATATGTAAACCAACATAATAATAGCCATTCATGTTGCTCACTCATGTTGTTATTTAAACTACAATGAATACAAAAAAACTATTTACAAAAAAAAACTATTTTGACTATGACTGGAAATAATGCTTTAGAAATTTCCCATTGATAGGAAATGGGACGTCTTCACCAGTCAAAGACTTCAGCCTATAGGTGCTATCACCTAAAATTTTAGAAACTTGATAAGGACCTATCCACAACTTGTCAAACTTACCATGCTCGAATTTTCATTCTTGGGCTTTGTTCCAATATAGGGCTAAGTCAGATATTCTAAATTTTTTTAATCTAGCCCTTTTTTCAAACCATCATTTTACCACAAATTGATGCCTAGAAAAATGATCTATAGCTCGAGTATGTTTTTCATCCAAATGCATTAATTGCAACAACTGAGCTTCAATTTGATAATCTAATCCAATGTATTCCTAAGAAAATTTCCAAGTAATTTTCAAATTTATTGGCAATATAGGATCTATTCCATAAACTTGGTGGTAAGGAGAATTTCTTAAAGCAACTTTAATTCTAGTACGGTCTACCCAAAGGGCGAATTTCAACAAAGAATGCTATTCTCTAGGATTCTTTTCAACTAATTTTTTAATTATACCTAGCAGATTTTTATTTGATGACTCTGCTAATCCATTTCCCTATGGATAATAGTTAGATGAGAATTTTAATGTTATACCATATTCAAATTCCCAATTGAAAAACCTTAATGAATAAAACACAGGGCCATTATCACATGCCAATGCATACAATACTCCAAACCTGGTAATAAGATTCTCTTCCAAAAATTTGATTACCACCTCTATGGTGCATTGTTTGCTAGGGCACACTTTTGTCCATCTGGTGCAATAATCTATAGCACTCAATATAAACCTATGACCTATGGATGATGGAGGATTGCTAGTACCAATAAAATCTAGTCCCCATTGTGAATAAGGATGCATCTCCATCATCGGTTGTAATGGTTGAGCATTCAATCTTCCTTTGTCTATTGCAGTTTGAAATGTATAGTAGTGTTTCACATGTTCATATGTATCTTTAAAAATTGTTGGCCAGTAATAACCGGCTCTCAAAATGAGGTGTGTAGTAGCTGAAGGTGCTCCATGAGTTATTCCAAACTTGTCGTGCAATTCCTGCAACACTTTGTTCACTTTTGTTCTATTCAAACATCTCAAATAAATTCTTTCATGATTTATTTTAAATAGAGCTCCTCCTTTGATCATATGACTTTGTGATTTTATCTTAAGATCTTTTCTTTGATTTCTTTGCATATGATCGGGGCAAGTATGGCTGACTAGATAATGTCATATATTTGAATACTAATCTTCTTGATCTTTTACATCCAAAGTATACTATTGACTAGAGATTTGTGGATCTATTTATGCAATAGATTTGACCAAAGCCTATTCCTGAACCAATTTCATGGGTATGATTTCTAGATTGAACTCTTGCAAGATTGTGATCCATTTAGCTCTTTTTTCTTCGAGCCCGTTCTATGCTAACAACATTTTGACTGTAGAATCTAGAACAATAGCTTTGACTATACTACTAATGATGTAATGCTTGAATTTTTGTACCTCTTTGACCAAAGAAAAGGCTTTTTTTTCAACATCTATGTATCTTAGCTCCACTTCTTTAAATGGAGCACTCATAAAAGCAATCAACTTTTCTTCTTTGTCCTTGACCTTCTATGTTAGTACTGCTGCACAAGTATCACTTCTTCTAGTGAAGGTAGTGGATAATTGTCTTTCTTAGATGCCTTGTTAAGATTTTGAAAATCTACACACAACTATATATCTCCATTCTTCTTGACGGGTACCAAGTTTTCCACCCAAGTAGAATGTCTAATAGGAAAAATTATTCTGGCTGATAAAAGGTTTTGGACTTCCTTTTGAATTAATGGTTCTAAGAGTACATTTACTGGTCATTGTTTCTGTTGGAAAGGCTTCACATCAGGCTTTAGTGGTATTGTATGTGTGATGATGGAAGTATCATAGGTTTTCAAATCTTCATATGTCCATGCTATAACTTTCCAATAATCTTTGAGTGTCTGAACAATGTTTCTCTTTTCTTCCTCTATACAAACCTTTCCTATAAGCACGTTCTTAGGATCTTCTTTAGTATGTAAATTGTATAACTTAGATTTCCCTCCATCACTTTGAGGCAAATCTTTTTTTCTAACTATCTGACCAATGTCAAACATTCGTTCTAACTCAATTATTCCTTTTAGAATATTATTATCTTTAGCTTGAGCTAATTCTTTGTCTTGAATCTCATCGTCAAGGAAATCTATTTCTTCAATTATTTGTGCTTTGAAAATACTAGAGTTAGTGATGAATTCTAATATATGTCGATCATCTTTGAACACCTCCAAATTTGTAATAGTATCAGAAATTGAAGGTAACTATACCAACTCAATTGTAGATCTCAAATCTGAGGCATCTAGAGGTTCTAAAGCACTATTAGCAGTGGCCAAATCATTGGCTCTTTGATTAAATCTTCTTGGAATGTGAGTAATATTGAATGCATTGAAACATTCTATCAGATCCCATACTCTATGTTGATAATTAGACAATCGCTTGTAGTGGAAAACATACTATTTTTTAACTTGCTTAACCACTAATTCAAAATCACCAAACACTGAGAATTTTAAATTTCTTCTTGATTGCAAGGATCAAGCCATGTATAATGGCTTCATATTCTACCACATTCTTAGTACACTAAAATTGCAATTGATAAGTAGCAAGAAAATATTTACCTTGCAGGCTGATGAGTTCAACTCAATTCCAATTCCTTGTTTTGATTTGGATCCATCAAACTTAAGAATCCTGGCTTGATCATTCGTAACTTGAAAATCACCATTCTTAGGTATTGTCGAATTAGCCTTTTCAGTCTATGTAACTTGAATTATGTCTCCATGCATTTTTGGTTTAGACCTTTTGATCTTGTCATGTTCTAGAAAGTAATGGTTGTCAATTTTGTGCATTATTTCCAAGCATATCATGCAACTATCTTCTAAATGTGCTAAATTGTGTAACCTGCACCAATATTGCAATAAGAAACTTTTTAGTGAAACTTCAAATTTACTGCTCTTTCAAGGTTTTGTAACATTATTCTTCCAAAATTTATCATAATGACTATTTTCTTTAGAAGAAGAATCAGAATCTGATTCAATTAAAACATCTGTTCTAGGAATTATATGATTATTTTTTTCAGCATTGCATGTAAATACTTCTATTTTAAATCCTAAATTTTGTATTTTATAAACTCTTGGTTCTACTTCAATACATAGAATTTCATTCTTCATATCGTAATCAGTGATCATGTATTTCATACGTGGTTCTCTCTCGATTCTAATTTCATTAGGAACTCCTTTCCATGGTAACCACATATGTGAGAAATTTGTAGCCATATATCCATTCAAATTTTTTGACCAATCCCTGCTCAATAACATACCGTAAGTGTTGGGTATCTCAACAACTTGAATGTCTAGGTAATATTGAATCTTAGGATCTGATGCTAGTTGCATATGGATATTAGTTAACTCCCCAACTACATTTACTTCAATTTTGTCAAGTTGAGTAACTTTATTTAAAGAACTTTCCAAAATTAACCCAAGCATTTTACATATGGAAAAAGGCATCACATTAGTAGATTCTCTAGAGTCTACTAAACAATTATGAATATTTTTACCAAATATTCTCAGTGTGAGTAAAAATGGTGGGGATTCTAGTTTTCCTTTGTAAAAGGGTACTTGTGCATCTGCCATGGGAACATTATTCTTATCTTTCGTCTTAATGTAATTATCTTTCACCTGAGACTCTTTAAATTTGCTTTCCTTTGGAATATCTTCTAAAGTATTTAAGAAAGCTTTCATGATCACAAGTGTTTTGAGCAATTTTGATAAAGAAAGGCTAATTTTTACCTTTTTGATTTCTTCTACTAAATAATTAGTCAAGTTGTTTTGATTAGTGGAATCTGCCATTTCACTTTGTGAAACATTTGATGAATTATAATGAGATGTTACCTTAGGTAACCCTGGAGTATTGCTTTATTTATCATTAGGTGTATTACTAAAGTTGTTAGGTGAATTGTCATAGTCAATGGCCCATTCAATTTACTTTCATTGTTGGCATTACTTCTCAGGTTGTAATTATGTCCTTTCTGATATTTTTTTTTATTAGAGGTAAAGCAGGTTTTGAAGGGACCCCAAAACCCTTTACAAAAAGGAATAGTTGAAGTGAAAGAAAACTACATTAAGCAAACAACAACAAAAACACAGCAAGCCATCAGCATGACAACAACTGAAAAGGAAGGGAAAAAGCAATAGAACTACATATTCTTTAGGATATCTAGAGCTTCCATTTCGCTCGCCACAGTCTTCTGATGATATTGTTGAAAAGCATGAATTTCGTCAATTTCTTCCTAAGGTTCATTTTCATATTGATAAGGAAACGTATATGTTTCTAATGTCATGGTTGAACTGTCTCCTTCACATTCATGAGCATGAATTGCAACAACGGTAGGTGGTTTGAAACGTTCGTAACTTTCAAGAACCAAAGTAGAATCATATCCTACTAGAACCAATTCATTTCCCATGGGAGGATGAGAGTCACATTGTTCATTGTGATGTGTAGCAACTAGAAAAATGTCTGAAGAAGTTTTAAACTATGAACAGTCTACTTCAGCATGAGTGTTTGTATTATGAATTCTACACCATTATTCATTGCAAGATCAACTAAATTCACCTTTGAAGTGGATCTATCATCAGAAGGATTAACATTATCTAAAGTCATGGATATCCCTCCATTGTTTGGTCATGTGTTCCAAGATCTAGGTGGTCTAGGAGCGTTATCCACTCGATTTTGGGAATTTTGGTTGTTATTTTGAGCATAAAAGTTTTTATTTCTTAATTGTGTCCTTTGTGGTTAACCTTTTGAGTTGAGTTGTAATTTATCTAATTTATTATCATCTAGAATTTTAACATTCTGATTTTCCTGAGTTTGTGAGAAGAAATAATTTTCATTAGGATGCATCTCTGTAATAGATGGACCAAGGTGAAGGACTAAAGCTTGACTATTTCCTAGTTGAAAGAAAGTATTTTGAGGAAATTTCCCATTCTAGATCACTGAAGGAAAAGTATTAGGAGTCATAGGATGATTTAAAGGGACTTCATTCACATTCAGAATAGGATAATTATTCAGTCCATTTCCACCATTTGTAGACAATCCATTTATGAGGTGTTTCATTTCTAAATTTACACTTACGGCTTTAGCATAAGCTTTAGGTAAAGTAGTGGGAGGATTTTCCCTTCGCTTTACAAACATAGCAGTTAAAGGATCTATAGCTATATAATAAACTACAAAGAAAAATTATCCACTACGTAAGGTGCTTGTAACCTAGAATAAGCCTTTTGTAACCTGTCATTAAAAGTAGTTATAGGTTCTCCCTCAAACTTCTTGATTTGAGAAAATTGATGATACAACAAAGTAGGGTCAATCGATGTTCTAAATCTTGCCAAAAATGGCTTTCCATATCCTACCATGATCTAATTGAGTTATGAGGTAGGTTGATATACCATTGGTAAACTTCATCTCTTAAGGTATATGGGAACAACCTACATACAACATCTTCATGTTCAATCCATTCTCTAAAACATGTATCCTTAAAGATACTAATATTTTCTTTTGCATCTTTGTGAAGGTAATATTTAGGACACAACTTATCAAGATTTTTTGGTAAATCATTATACATGACAAATTGAATCGGCGACTCTATGTTGAAGAAATCCATCACTATGGGAGGCAGTGGTGTTATAACACCAGTCATATTTTATGAACTTGCACTTACACTTCCAGAATTTTGAGGTCTAGATGACGTTCAATCACTAAGCTTGAATAAAGTCACACGAGGATCACCAGACCGATGTAACGCTTGAAAATGAATACTCACATGCTAACAAGTGTTTCCAAGAACTTTTACACATTCCAAGTAAAGTAAAGTAAATTATGCATATAACATGAACTTATTCATAAGTGCTCAAAAATAAAGTACAATAATGAACTTAATTTCATGTATCAAAATGGACTACAATACATCCATGTCAATTTTACAACATTAATCTTACATCAATACATTTGTTTCAATGTTACATCAATGAGCTTCCATCAATACATCTATTTCAATATTACATCAATAAATTTCAAAGTAGAGTTACATTTACAAATAGGCTAAGTAAGCCATACAAATTAATACATGAGTACAACCATAGCATAAATATACTCTAATCCTCAACCACCTTGACACCACTAGCCTTCTTGCAAGCTAAGGCCAAGAGTGTGATTAAGGCACCTTTTTTGCCCAACCACGAAGTACATGACTTCCCCAGGTCCTTCCTAACTCGAAGAAACCTTGACCCTGCACGAGGAGCCTAGCAATCTAGAACAATAGAGCAAGAGGGAACTCTCGATTCATTTTTGATGCCTATATGCATTCCTATACTAGAAAAAACATATTTTTTGCATGGAGGATGTGGAAAAGACATAAAATTCTAGGCTTTTTAATTAATCCATCTATTTCAATGGTACATTTGCTTGGCCAAGCATTAAAACATAAAATGGTAGTTTATGAAAAGACTAAACTACCGTCTCTATGTGCCCACATTCGGCATCTTGTCTTGGAAGTTTCTCATAAAGAAAACAAATAGTGTATTTTCCACATAAAATTTCATTCAGTTTAACAATATTTACTCATACAAGCATTTTATCATAAAACACATTTCATTGATAAGTTCTTAAATTGATTTGCATAAGTACAATAATTTATAATATGCAACTCACAAATGATCCTATAATTTCACAATGCATTTCATTCTTCAAATTAACTATTCTTCAATGAATAAAAGCAAGTTTATGCAATGTGCTCATTTTCATGTACATGCAAGATATCCTTCATTCTATCTCCAATTGAATGATTTAATCTAATTAACAATTGGTGTAAATTGAAATAGAAATACACTCCAATCAGCATTGTATATACTTCAAGAGAATTTCAGTTTTCCCTTATTCCTATAGCAATGAACACACATGTATCTATTTATATATTCAGCTATTTATATGTATGGGTTCTTAATACTGAAGTTCAGAAATATATCATTCCTAACACAAAATTTTCCAGCTATAACAAAAAAATTGGTTATTCCTAGTCAAATTTAAATCTACCCACTCCCAAAGTTTAGAACTTGTTTAATCTCAAAGCAAAACAATTACTTATGTATACATATTCATATTGATATTCATGTCTAAAATAGAATGCACATTTGTATATATAGTTATATAAGCAAACAAACTCGTAATTTATCCATTCAAGATTGGCATATGGTTTCAGCTGGGCAATCATTTTGACATCAAAAAATTATCAGACACATAAAAGTGTATATATATTGGCTCTTAACTTAATATATATTTCAAACTGTATTATACTCATTCATATTATATTTCAAAGTGTATATATATATACGTATGTGTATGATTAAAGCTACATTGCTGGCCAACTTATAAACTAATAGTAGCCTCCAAAAGCTTACAGAGGAATTTAAAATGTTTAGAGAAGGATTTAATTTATATAATTCAAAGAATAAAGGCTAATCCCCCTTCATATTGGGGAAAGGTGCTGCCCTCACAATGCAACCCTTCCCAATATGGGGAGGGCACGGCTGGGGAAAGCCCCCCTTTTGGTTTAACTTTCAATTTCCTTTTATATTAAATACAATCCAATAAAATACGGACTGCGATTGAGTTCAGTCTATTATATATAAATATAAATTTTGTATCTTTTTAAATATATGTATATATATACATGTTAGTGTATATATTTAAATATATATATATATAGAGAGAGAGAGAGTTAGATATATATACATTTAGATATATATTATGTCTAGATAGTCTGAAACAAGATTTTGCTCAAAGATTCACACAGAAAAACCTCATTTTGGAAATAAAATATTTAATACAGAGGGGTTGCAAAACTATATATATATATATATAAGGGATTGGGGAGATTGTACAAATTACACAGCTATACTAGTAAATTTGCACAACAAGCACTTGAAATACAAAGATATTATACAGTGGTTTTCAAAAGTAAATTCAACCTTTCAGCTATACAACCATCTTTCACACATTTTGAAAAATTAAATGCATTGGAAGAGAGTTAAAAACCTGGAAAAATTTCGTCCAGTTGATATTTCTTTCTTCTTCTCCCGTCCTCTCCCTTCAAATTTGATTTCTGAAGAATCTTCCTCTTGTTTTCTTTTCTTTTCTCCTATATTCTTCTTCTTATTTCCACTATTTCTATTCTACTGTAATCTAAAGCATCTATTGGCAGCCATTTTCAATTACAATTGCAGAGCAATTCAAGAAGATTACCAAACGGTTGTGTGTTCTCGCTATTCCTTTCCTCTTTTAAAGTTTTCTTTTTAATTTTCAAAACCTAATTTTGAAAAGAATAAAATATTAAATTTTATTTCTATGCATGTTATTTTCCTTAAAAAAAGAATAAAGAAGAAATCTCATTTTAGTTGCAACTAATGTTTATCTTCCATAAACAATTAGGAAAATTACCATTTCTAATTTGCAAAGGAAATATTTACCTTCAATGAATAATAAATAAATACCATTTAATTGCAAGATAAATATTTATTCCAAAGAAGTAAATTCAATTGAAAATAAAATAATTATTCAAATTAACCATGCATAATCATTTACTTATAAAACAAAATCTATAATTGAATTATAATTAAAATTAATTATTTTGTTTTATTATGCTTTTATTTCATTATTTAATTAAGTTGACTAAACATCATAAAATTTGCAAACAATAAAGCAGTCAAGCTAATTTAATTCTAAATGTATCTACATGATTCTAGGTGCTTGTGTGTGATCGAGAGGACCATTCCTGCTTTACCCTGCCAAGAAGCTAACCTCCTCTCCTTAATCACACCCTTGGTCTTCGACCACCTGCAACTCAAGTACACTTAGATACCCATTAATAGATTAGTATCTAGATAAAATCCAAATCAAAGCAATAAAATGCATTAATTCAAATATTACTATTCTATTTTTCTTCAATTTGTAAGTAAACCATGTTCAATACTTTTCAACTTTTCAAAATTAAAGCAAAAATTTTAATGTTTCATCACACCAAAAACACCATATTATTTATTATTTACTCTACCACACACATTCAGTCATTTATCAAATCCACACAAATCCAAAAGCTAGTAGCATCAGAGTTCAAGACGTGACATCCTTCCCCACTTGGAAGAGACATCATCTCGATGTCTTATTACAAGCATCCACACAACAGAGTCTGAAACATCAGTGTATCATGAGTCACAGTATGTAGGAAATTAAAAAAAAAAAAGTATACTAGAATCTCAAATGTGGGAAAGATCTGTCAATATCTTCCATATTTTCCCTAGTGGCACTGTCCACCGAATATTGGTCCTACTAGACCCTATACTGCATAATACCCCTATTCCACAACTTAACGTTGCACCTTTCCAGAATCCTAATGGGCTCCACTAGCATTGCCTCTAAATCCTAAACCTGCAATGCATGCCATTCAAGAACATGACTAACATTTGGATGATATGGCTTAAGCACTTAAACAAGGAAGACATTATGTATGCAAGATAGAGCTAGCGGTAGAGTGAGCCTATATGCAACTGGATTAATAACCTCCAAGATATCAAAAGGCCCAACATACCTAGGGGCAAGCTTAGAGCTCTTGCCGAAAGAGATTGAACTCTTTTGTGGCGGAACTCTCAGGAAGACCTTGTCTCCCACCAAAAACTGTCTAAAACTTTTGTTCCTGTCAACAAGACTCTTCTATCAATTTGAAGCTTGTTTCAACTTTTCCTTGATTAGCTTCATCTGATCTTCCATTTATTTCAACATCTCAAGCACAATGACAATCATGTCTTCCACCCTTTCCCAACTGATGGGTGTGTGACATTTACGACCATACAATGCCTCGAAAGGGTTCATTCCTAAAGAGGCATGGTAGGAGTTATTATATGCAAAATCTACCAAAGGTAGGTACTCCTCCAACTTATGTTGTTGTTCCATGCAGTACATCTAGAGGAGATCCTCTACTACCTAATTTACCCTCTTTGACTGACCATCAGTATGAGGATGATATGCCAAGCTCAAATTCAATTTGGTTCCCAAAGAAGAATTCAATGTGGTCTAGAACCAGGAAATCATCTGAGTGTCATGATCTGAGATGATCGTCTCTGGCACCCCATGTAGCCAAAAGATCTCCTATACAAACTTCTTTGCTAAAACCAAGGATCCATCCTTAAGATTCCCAGGGATGAAATGAGCTAATTTTGTTAATTTATCTACCAGAACCAAGATGACATCATGGCGATTCTTGGTCATGGGAAAGCCCTGAATAAAATCCATAGTAATTATCTACCATTTATACTTTGTCACTCTATGTGGGTACACAAGTCCTGTCAAATGCACATGCTCAGCCTTAACTTGCTGGCATTCCAAACATTGGGCTACAAAAGCAGTAACATCTCTTTTTAGTCCTAGCCAAAAATATAATGGGGTAAGCCCCTCTACCATTTTTGTTACACCGGGGTGCCCTGAATATGGTGCATTATGAAATTCTTTGAACACTAGCTCCCTCAATCTTGTTGCATTAAGAACATACATTCGTCCCTGCTACCTCAAGAGTCCATCAGTCTCAAACATATACCCATCATATCTATGATCTGAAGGGTTTTTCTCTAGGGCTTGCTTCACCATTTCATGATGTTCATCTCCTGGTAAAGCTTGGATCACTGGCTGCCTAAAAGTTGACCTTATAGTAACCATTGCTGCTAGATGTCTCCTCCTACTTAAGGCATCAACTACCCTATTTTCCTTTCCTTTAATATATTCAATGCCAAAATCATATTCACTCAAGAATTCCAACCATCGTCTCTGACAAGCATTCAGGTTGGACTGAGAAAAAATATACTACAATCTTGAATGATCTGTTTTCAACTCAAAAGGCTTCCCTAAAAGGTAATGCCTCCACATCTGAAGAGCATGTACTACGGCAGCCAACTCCAAGTCATGTGGTGCATAATTTAATTCATGTTGTTTTGAAAATTTCCTTGACTCGTATGCCACCACCTGTCCATCCTACATAAGAACTACTCCTACACCCTCTCCTAAAGCATCTATTATCACTATAAAGTGCCCATTGGGATCAGGCACAATCAAAATAGGTGCAAAAGTAAGTTTTTCTTTCAACAACTAAAAATCCTTCTCACACTTGTCACTTCATTCAAATTTATTTCCTTTCCTTTGGAGTGTGATGATAGGAGTTGTGATTGTTGAGAACCCCCTGACAAATTTCCTATAATAACCAGCAAGTCCCATAAAAATTTGAACTTCAAAAACATTTTGGGGTGCTAGCCACTCCATTATCGCTTTGATCTTCTCTAGATCCACTGCAATCCCATCAACTAAAATCATGTGTCCCAAATAGTGCACCTCAGTTTGGTAGAAAGTGCATTTAGACATCTTCCCATAAAGCTAGTGATCCCTCAAGCGCTGCAACACTATCCTCAAATGTTTGTCCTGCTCTTCCTATGATTTAGAATATATGAGGATATCATCTAAGAAAACTAAGACAAAATCATCTAGTCAGTCTCGGAAGATGTTGTTCATCAAATTCATAAAAGCGGCAGGGGCATTAGTTAGCCCGAATGATAGCACTGTGAATTTGTAGTGCATGTATCTCATCCTGAAGGCAGTTTTGAAAATATCCTCATCTATTATCCTCAATTGATGGTATCCCAACCTTAGATCAATTTTTGATAATACCTTAGCCCCCTTCAACTGATCGAATAGATCATCTATCCTAGGGAGCAAATATTTATTTTTAATGGTGACCTTGTTAAGCATCCTGTAGTCAATGCACAACCTCAAGGTCCCATCCTTCTTCTTTACAAATATGGTAGGAGCTCCCCATGGAGACACACTTGGCCTAATGAAACCCTGATCAAGCAACTCCTGTAATTGGGCCTTCAGTTCATGCAATTCAATGTTATTCATTTTGTATGGCACCTTAGACTGAGGCTCGACTCCAGGCATCAGATCTATTGAGAAATCAAATACTTGCTTAGGTGACAATTCAGTCAATTCATCAGGAAAGACATCTTGAAATTCCTTTAGAATAGGATGACCATCAACTGATGATTCCAAACTATCGGTATCCCTAACCTTTACTACATAGATAGTACACCCTTTTCTACTAGCCTTCTTTAGCTAGATGGTAGAAATCTGCCAGAGTTCCAAAGGCCTTTTTATACCATGAATTTCAACTCGGTTACCTTGATCATCAAAACACTTCACTATTTTCTCTTCACAGTCAATGAGGGCCTTATGTTCAGTAAGCCAATTTATTCCCAAGATTATGTCATACGACCCTAGGGGTGCTACATTTAAATTGACCTACATCTCAAAACTAGGAAGTTCAAGATCACCGCAAGCTAGGAATTACTCCACTATTCTCTCTACATGATTCCCATATTGGACCTTCCATGAGTTAGCAATATATTTGGGTTTAACTAGTATTTTAGAAATAACATGAGGTTCTACAAAACACTCTGTGGCTCCAATATCAATAAGGATAGGACATCCAAAGAGCTTACTTGAAAGCTGAATTGTTGTAGCCTAGTAGTCAGCTTGACGATTATCCACCGTCCTATGGATATGATGTTGATTCCTATTCTTTTGATTATTCCTTTAAGGACACACACTAGCATAATGTTCACCACCGCATGTATAAAAACCTCAGCGAGGTGCTCTGGGCCTGTCGGATACATCTCTCCTATTGTTATTGTTATTGTAATTTTCCCTCTTGTTATTATTTTGATTCCCTTCATTGTGATCCTGAGAATTATTACCCCTCTTGAGGTTCTTGATCTACCTGTTATTATTGTTCCCTTGATTATTCTGATTCTGATTATTTCCTTGAGATTTCATGTTACCATATTTAGTATCCCTACTCTTCCTGTAATTAGCAGCCTATTGCAACTTCTTTTCTTGCTTGGTGGATTTTTCAAAAGCCTCATCCATGGTAAAAGGATTATGAATATCCACTCCACCCCCAATTTGAGGCCTAAGCCACAAAATGAATTTACGAATTAGGAACCTCTCATCAAGTTGGTACTAGGGTACATATTTAAGTAAGTGGGAAAATTTCTCCCAATACTGAGTGACTGTCATTCCCCCTTGAGTGAGAGTCTCAAATTCAGTTATCTTTTTGTCAAAATATGACTATGGCAACCACCTTTTCCTGAACAATTGCAAAATTGTTCCCATGTCATGTTTCCATGCAAAAAATGTTTTTTTTGCTTTTTCATTCTCCCACCAAGTAGCAACTTCACCGGTGAGTTGATATGAACCCCATTCAACCTTGGTCTCATTAGACAAATTTTGCAGGGAAAAAATACTTCTCCATTTTGATCACCCATTCTTCTACCCCATCTCCCAATGTTTTTCCATCAAATTTTGGTGGGATGACCTTCTTGAGGTCCTTTCCCAACTCCTTAGCCACCTTACTTACGTTTCCTTCAGTCTCAGGCTATTCTGCATTTGTATTTCCTTCATTTCCATTAGAATTCGGCCCTTGCCATCTTGCTCGCCTTTCTTGTTCTAGGGTATCAATCATGGCCTCTTGTCAACTCAACATAGCTAGGATCTAGTCCAAATTTTCATTTGTATCACTATGGGATCCACCTCCTTGATGATAAATTTTGAAATCCATGAGTTACTCTGGAAATCATAACATTAATCATAATTAGGCTTAGGTCCTAGAGTTTAACCTAGATGCTCTGATACCAAAATGTAATGCTCAAAAAAGAATACACACATGCTAGCAAGTGTTTCCAAGAACTTTTACACATTCCAAGTAAAGTAAATTATGCATATAACATGAACTTATCCATAAGTGCTCATAACGAAAGTACAATAATGAACTTCATTTCATGTATCAAAATGGACTACAATACATCCATTTCAATGTTACAACATTAATCTTACATCAATACATTTGTTTCAATGTTACATCAATGAGCTTTCATCAATACATCTATTTCAATGTTACATCAATAAATTTCAAAGTAGAGTTGCATTTACAAATAGGCTAAGTAAACCATATAAAGTAATACATGAGTACAACCATAGCATAAAAATACTTTGATCCTCAACCGCCTTGACACCACTAGTCTTCTTGCAAGCTGAGGCCAAAAGTGTGATTAAGGTTCCTTTTCCACCCAACCACGAAGTACATGACTTCCCTGGGTCCTTCCTAACTCGAAGAAACCTAGGCCTTGCACAAGGATCCTAGCAACCTGAAACAATAGAGTAGGAGGGAACTCATGATGCATTCTTGATGCCTATATGCATTCCTATACTAGAAAAACATATTTCTTGCATGCAGGATGTGGCAGAGACATAAAATTCTAAGCTTTTTAATTAATCCATCTATTTCAATGGTACATTTTCTTGGCCAAGCATTAAAACATAAAATGGTAGTTTATGAAAATGCTAAACTACCATCTCTGTGTGCCCACATTCGGCATCATTTCCTAGAAGTTTATCATAAAGAAAATAAATAGTGCATTTCCCACATAAAGTTTTATTCAGTTTAACAATATTTACTCATACAAGCATTTTATCATAAAACACATTTCATTGATAAGTTCTTAAATTGATTTGCATAAGTACAATAATTTATAATATGCAACTCACAAATGATCCTATAATTTCACAATACATTTCATTCTTCAAATTAACTATTCTTCAATGAATAAAAGAAAGTTTATGCAATGTCCTCATTTCCATGTACATGCAAGATATCCTTCATTCTATCTCCAATTGAAAGATTTAATCTAATTAACAATTGGTGTAAATTGAAATAGAAATACACTCCAATCAGCATTGTATATACTTCAAGAGAATTTCAGTTTTCCCTTATTCATATGGCAATGAACACACATGTATCTATTTATATATATAGGTTCTTAATACTAAAGTTCAGAAATATATCATTCCTAACACAAAATTTTCCAGCTACAATAGAAAACTTGGTTATTCCTAGTCAAATTTAAATCTGCCCACTCCCAAATTTTAGAACTTGTTTAATCTCAAAATAGAACAATTACATATGTATACATATTCATATTGATATTCATGTCTAAAATAGAATGCACATATGTATATATAGTTATATAAGCAAACAAACTCAGAATTTATCCATTCAAGATTGGCATATGGTTTCAGCTGGCCAATCATTTTGAAATCATAAAATTATTAGACACATAAAAGTGTATATATATTGGCTCTTAACTTAATATATATTTCAAATTGTATTATACTCATACATAATATATATGTATGTATGTATGTATGTATATATGTATGTGTATGATTAAAGCTACGTTGTTGCCCAACTTATAAACTAATAGCAACCTCCAAAAGCTTACCAAGGAATTGAAATTTTTAGAGAAGGATTTAATTTATATAATGCAAGGAATAAAGGCCAATGCCCCCCTTCATATTGGGGAAAGGCATTTCCTAGGAGGGTAGCGTCCCCTCCACACGTCACATCCTATGGAGGGCGCTGCCCTCACAGCACAACCCTTCCCAATATGGGGAGGGTACGGTTGGGGCAAGCCCCCCCTTTGGTTTAACTTCTGATTTCCTTTTAAATTTAATACAATCCAATAAAAGACCTACAGACTACGATTGAGCTCAGTCTATTATATATAAATATAAATTCTATATCTTTTTAAATATATGTATATATATATTTATATATATATATATATATATACAGGTTAGTGTATATATAATTATTATGTCTACACAATCTGAAACAAGATTTTTCTCAAAGATTCACACAGAAAAACCCCATTCTAGAAATCAAATATTTAATACAAAGGGGTTGCAAAACTATATATATATATAAGGGATTGGGGAGATTGTATAGATTACACAACTATACCAATAAATTTGCACACCAGGCACTTCAAATACAAAGATATTATACAGTGGTTTTCAAACGTAAATTCAATCTTTCAGCTATACAGCCATCTTTCACACATTTTGAAAAATTAAATGCATTGGAAGAGAGTTAAAAACCTAGAAAAATTTCCTCCAGTTGAGATTTCTTTCTTCTTCTTCTTCTCTCGTCCTTCTCTCCCTTCCAATTTGATTTCTGAAGAATCTTCCTCTTGTTTTCTTTTCTTTTCTCCTATATTCTTATTCTTATTTCCAATATTTCTATTCTATTGTAATCTAAAGCATCTATTGGCAGCCATTTTCAATTACACTTGCAGAGCAATTCAAGAAAATTACCAAACGGTTGTGTTTTCTCGTTATTCCTTTCCTCTTTTAAAGTTTTCTTTTTAATGTTCAAAACCTAATCTTGAAAAGAATAAAATATTAAATTTTATTTCTATGCATGTTATTTTCCTTAAAAAAAAGAATACAGAAGAAATCTCATTTTAGTTGCAACTAATGCTTATCTTCCATAAACAATTAGGAAAATTACCATTTCTAATTTGCAAAGGAAATATTTACCTTCAATGAATAATAAATAAATATCATTTAATTGCAAGATAAATATTTATTCCAAAGAAGTAAATTCAATTGAAAATAAAATAATTATTCAAATTAACCATGCATAATCATTTACTTATAAAACAAAATCTATAATTGAATTATAATTAAAATTAATTATTTTGTTTAATTATGCTTTTATTTCATTATTTAATTAATTTGACTAAACATCATAAAATTTGTAAACAATAAAACAGTCAAGCTAATTTAATTCTAAATGCATCTACATGATTCTAGGTGCTTGTGTGTGATCGAGAGGACCATTCCTGCTTTACCCTGCCAAGAAGCTAACCTCCTCTCCTTAATCACACCCTTGGTCTTCGACCACCTACAACTCAAGAACACTTAGGCACCCATTAATAGATTAGTATCCAGATAAAATCCAAATCAAAGCAATAAAATGCATTAATTCAAATATTACTATTCTATTTTGATTCAATTTCAAAGTAAACCATATTCAATACTTTTCAACTTTTCAAAATTAAAGCAAAAAATTTCATGTTTCATCACACCAAAAACACCATATTATTTATTATTTACTCTACCACACACATTCAGTCATATATCAAATCCACACAAAGCCAAAAGCAAGCAGCATCAGAGTTTGAGAAGTGACAACCGAGATCTAGTGACTCTACAGAAATCTAGTTTTAGATCTAATGAAACCAATAGAACAACAATGAGGCCCTCCTTCTAGCGCCAGTTCTTGTTGACAATGATGTCACTCACAACAATAGTGCAGATAAAATCCTCACAGGAAAACTGCGAAGAACCTATCTTTACTTGAAAGACTGAACCAGGGCAACCTAAGGGTGGTCTATGTTATAGGAAAATGTTGACTTAGCTTAATCCCAAGGCTCTGGTAGTCAGGTCTTGACCATACTAGGTTCACTTCAGGGTATGATGTGATATTGTTTTTAATCTCAAGGGGTCTATGGTTAATCAGAATCATAAACATTTAGTACCAGGATTCCAATTCAATCATAAAATAATATCATGAAATCAAAATATTTACAACAATATTTCACGAACATCAATAATTTTTCTATCGTTTAAGTAGATTTAGCTTTAAGCATTCAACAATTTCATAGAAAATGAAATATTTTCAATAAATTTCCATCCATTCATCTATTTTTTGAAACATTTTCAAGAATTTAAACATCTAGTCTAAAATAAAGCATAAAAATACTAAAAATTAAAATTTCTCCTGGTTATTCTCCACACATGCCCCAAGATTTAATCAAATCAAAGGAAATTGCTTTATACTTCACCAAATTGTTTCACAGCTATATATAAAATGGTGTGAGCTTTTAAAGAACGAGGTTTTAGTTTGGACACCAAGTAGGTTCTACATGCACCCTTAAATGACATAGCACGCAGTGTTGTTTGGCTGAACTAACAAAACTAGCTACAAAAATACATGAGATAGGTAGTTATCAAATTGGATTCAATATTGATTAAATTCTATGTGCATACAAGTTTTTAGTTCGGAAATGATTCAGAAAATACTTAAATAAATTTTGGTTCTTTTGACATCCACAAATTATAAACTTAAAAATAAAAGTAAAGCAATAAATGGCCTTTTATAGGAGCAAGGCCTCAAGAGTTCAAACTTAAATTTTATCAAGAGAATCATAAATAACAAATCAAAATGTAGCACGTGACATTCACCAACTATCATCAAAATCTTTTAGACGAAGTCAAATCTTTGACTTCTTCAACAACAACACTCTTCATGTTCAAACTCTAGTGCACAAGACTTTAAATAAAACAAGGCTATTGGCATCCTTTAAAATACCAGACATGGAACATCCACCGAGACTGGGAACAACCTACAAAAATCAATTTCAACAAAACATTTTTGTGACACCTCCGATATCCAATATTTGGTACTTCCTTCTATCACTTAGGGCTCAGGTTTTGGGATCCTTCCGTCACTTTCCTTTAATTAATATTCTCGGAAAGCATTCAATATTTGGTGCATATTTTCTTTTAAAATTCCTTGTATTTCCTTCCAACTAAACTTGAGCCTAGTATATTCTTCTGATATCTGGAGTATACTAGCATTCCTTTTCACTTTCTTTGTTTCATATTTGACTATAGTGTTTCTACAATGTATGATCTCATCAATGACTTCTCGGTTTAACAACTGAACAACATCTTTATTTATTCTCTCAATCCATTCCTTGAAAGATTTTGCTTCTTTACACTCTTGTCCTAGTTTATGGGGATCACAATCTTGACGTGCTAACACTTCAATAAAATCTTGATCTTTGTCAAGCAACTTACTACATTTCTCAGTGACCTTTTCAAATCCTTCTATACATTGTATTAATGTGTCACCTTCCCATTTCAACTATTTCTTCTATTTTCAAGAAATGGAACTTCTTGTTATGAAATTATATTTTCTCTTATCAATTCTTGGACATCCACTTGCATGAGAGTTTCTACATTTTTCCTTCTAGCATCAACCTGTTCCTGGTAAACCTTGCATTCTCCTTCAAATCTTCTAGATTTCTTAGACCAATGGTATGCTTCCTTATATTTCCCAATTGCGTCTGTAATAAATTATTCCCTTTGCCTTAACCAATACTCAATCCATTCTTAAAATACATTCATTTTATGGTGAACTGTTGTAATTGCATCCACTTGTTCTTGTGACATAAGCACTGGATTATGGGGAAATTCAGTATGTGCTTGACCAGATAGGGTTAATGACTTTATAAAATTTTCTATGCTAGCAACCCGTTCTTTCAACTCACTTTTCTTCTATTTATTCTTTTGTACCTGGAAACAATTGCATCCAAATTCATCTTCATTTATTCTAACTCTTGTGTCCAAGATGAGTTTCCAACATTGATACTTGTTATCTTATGCTCCTTAGGTGTTATCTCATGTCTATTTTTATTAGCTACTGGGGTAGCTATATGGACTTTTCTACCTCTATCTGCATTCTTTTGTATGACATGTTTCATTTTAGCTCTTTGCCTAGGCTTAGGAGTCTCCACTTCTTGTATAAAACTTTTAAGATCTAGAGGCACTAATTCTATTCCATTGGGGAAGTCAATTCTTTGATTAACCAATCAAGTGCATCTTCATTGCACTCTACCTCTATAACATTCCTTTGTTCCTAGTTTCTAGTCAATTCAATAACTTCTCTTATTTCTTCAACTGTATTTGTTACGTCCTCTAAAATATGAATCTCTTCAATATTCTCTGACATAGATTCTGGATTACCAAGATTTGACATTGTCTCTTCAGTTTCAAGACCTGTATTTTCCTTTATATTCAAGTGTTCAACATCAGCTTCTTGTCCTATCACATCATAATTTTCTTCATTTCCAACCTTATCACCTGAAACTTGTGAAGGTTCTTCATTCTCAATTTCAACTTGGCCTTCCCTTGATTTTTCAAAGAACTATGGTTTCTTATTATCATTTTGATCATTCCCAAGCAAAGGATAGGAATCAAAGGTATCTTCAATAACCATTTCATCAGTAGGATTCTACCTTGTAGTCGCCCCTATTTCCATTTCAAGAACATTAGGGTGTCCCACTTATGAAGTGAGTGTTCCTTGTTTGAATTCTTCTTCTTCAACATTTATAGTAATAGATCTTGTGTTTGGGATTTCTTCTACCATTGGTTGTACCATGGGTTTATCTTTAGACTTCTTTTATTTTACCTTTTCCCACATGATTCCCCACTTATCCATCTGTTCCTTAATCTTGGCTTCATCAGCCTCACAAATTTCATCCAAAACCACAGGAGTCTTTCCTAGTGCCTGTTTTATAATAGCCATATTAACTGAGGGGGGGAAAGTGAGTAATACTACAACTCTTTGAGAGGTAGACCTTGTTTGTGTACCAGTATTTTTTTGTTACCCCTTCCTCTTCATCAGTAGTAGGTTTGGTCCTTGGTTTTTCTATGGAAGAAGATGCCACTTTTGGTTTTACTTTTGATTTAACTTTACTTGACTCGACATCTTTTTGCTTACCAGCTGGTTTTAGTGAAACTCCTTGGCTTGGAGCCTTAGGGGTTCTCTCTTCAATTTGTATACCAACAACTACCTTACCATCTTTTCTTTTCTTCTTAGCAGGTTCCCCACACTCAAACTCATTTTTATTTCTTTTTTTCCTTCTTTTATCTTGGGATAATGTGGCTTCAATTCCTTTTTCTCTTAAAACTTTATAAGAATCATTTATCCAATGTAGAGTATTTAGTATAACCGGTGCATAGAATTCCTCAATTGATGTCATTTCTTCACCTTTGTAATCCAGGTCTGGAATAGGTTCATCATACACTCTGTCTTCATTGTAAGCTTTACTCAACTCTTCACTATCATATTTCTCCATCTAATCTAGAATAGCATGAATCATGAGAATCCATGTAGATTGTAATGACAATCTTTCATATTTTCTTTTTCTTATTTTGTGCTCATCTTCACAATTTATCCAATAATCTTCTAGGTGTTGGACATGAGCATGATAAATAGCTATGTTCTTGGAAATTTTCCCTTTTGGGTCATAATACATCATTTGGAGTGGAAATTATTCCAAATATATGTTTTCAATTCTTCACACAAGTTAGCTGTTTTGATTGCACTGCACTTATAATTCCCTATCACAATAGGAAATCTGAAGGAATCCTTTTTATGAGCATTGCTATAAAGAGCCTGAGATGGCTTTAACTATCTTACAAATTCTAATAACACCATTTTATTTGTAGGGCACCTGGGCAACATGAAAATATTTCCATCAAACCCTTCCACTCTAATGTAAGAGAAATTGTGAAACTAGATGTACTAGCCTCCAATTGGTCTAATGACACTTTGTGCTTCCAAAGATAATCTTCTAGCTTTGTCGCCTTCCATTTTTCTGACCAGCTTCATGAAAAACACATCATTAACTCTTTTGTAATGCTCCTTGTATCCGTGGATAGTAATTTGGGGTAAATGAGCATATATTAAACTATTTCCTAATTCTCTACCTAGAGTACTAATCTTTTTCAACCCTTGCTTACTTTCCCTTAAGTCATAGGAATAAATCACATATGATGACATATAAAAACATATGGTTTTTAGAAACTCCTTTATCTGTTTGCATAATCTATCACTAATAAACTTTCCCCAATGCATTTGCACAGGAATTTCCATCAATTTGGATATGATCACAAACATCCATGGTTCAAATTTACTGGCATCTTGCAACCCAACTATCCTACTTAGCATAGTTATAGTATCTTGAATGTCTAGGTTGAACATAGAAGTTAGAATTGGTTTCATCTATTTTGTAATATGCTCTTGACACCATTATGTATTCATAATTTCTCTTATGTTCTCTTCGACACTCTGATAGGTTCTGGATTTTTCCTTCATATCAATATGGTACATCTGAGTAAATGTAGGAAGCCCAAATGTGTATGTAATTCCTTACTTGGAGAGATCTGCATAAGTTCTTCCCTCCTTCTCAATGATTCTTTTGTTTGGGTTGTAGTGGTTTAGACATTCCATGACCAATTCAAGGGCCTCCATTGTTGGTGAAAACCCTCCTACTAAAAGTAACCCACTTGCTATAACATTCCTGGTACACTAAGAAGCATTTTTTTTCATGTCTGTTTGCAAATTTCAACATCGGAAGACCGCCCCATATGAGTATCAGTAACTATCACACCAATTAGTTTAGCTTATGAACTACAGTATTTGAATTCATCTTTTGATTTTGCTTCAAAAGTACTCTTTTTTTTTTGTGTGTTCTTCATTTTCAAATATGTGTCTTGTGCGTGAGTTAGGGTTAAATTTAACCAGTTTTTCTAACAAATTTATAAAATTTTCAATTCACCTTTTTGGTTAAATTCAAATCAAAATAATCAAAATTTTAGTTTTTAAAAAGGGAAATACCATCCTTTTGATATTTTCATGTGTGAAAATAATTAATTAATTTTTTTTTATTCGAAGCATACTTGATTCTAGCTGATGACGATAATCTTTATAGAATGCAACCTTGAAACCCTTGGTAGTTGTGTTCTTAATTTCTTGAAATTTACTTTTCCTTGCACACCATAGTATTATTTTTATTTGTTTAATGTCCTTTGCAAATTTGTAGCATGACGCGAAGTAGAGTGTTATAAAATCAATTGCATGCTCAAGGTGATTCCAAGTACATGAGTAGTTTGCCACCTTCATTAATTACCTATTACAATGCATTAATTTCTTGAATAAAGGTGTAATCATTATGAATTAGGTTTCAAATTATGAACACCTAGGTTTCTACGCGAGCTCGCTACTAGAGGAGAAAGACAGTGCAAAGATCTTACATGGCACTCTTGTGTCACTTTGATTTTTGTGAAGAAAAAGCCTTTAAGATACATGATCAATTACGATCACTGGGATTAACAAATTTAGGTACCAAACCTTTGAAAGATTACCAGGGATCAAAACACTTACCTCCAATCTTTAAAGAAAACCATAACAAAAGAAGGACCAAGAATTGGGTTCAAGAGATATCAAAAGTGATTTAAACATTTCATAACAAAACCTCTAGTTTTGAAATTCTAAATAAAGAAAATGAAAAGAAACTATCAAACTCTAATACAAGAGAGTGGGACTACTCGGATTGACAACTACCGAGTGATGACTTACCAAGCGAGACTAGAATCAATTGAAGATATAACTTCTTTGATGCAACCACAACAACTTTGGGAATTCAATTTCTGGTAAACTAATAAAACTTCATGAAAAGCCCGAAACACTGAATCTGAGAAAGAACAAGGGACTAAAGAAAAGATCAAGAAAATTGAAAATGAAATTTGCATTTTACCAACCCCCAAAACTATGCCAAAGCAAGCCAAAGCGAGAGGAAAAAAAATAAAAAAGAGGGGGTCCAAAATTTTCCAAGGGGAAAAATGGGGCGTGTTGTGAGACCACACAACACTAGGATTGCCAATAGGGCCACAACTTTTTGATTAGAAAATATCAAATACCGAATCTCATTTGGAGATTGAAATTCGACCTTCAAGATGCAGAATTTGATACTCTATCAAACTGGAATACAACTCAAAATTTTGTAATATTATTCTTTCAACAATCAAGCTGCAAATCAACCTTCTCAAATTGAAAGCTATCCCCACCAAAATTTGCAAATATCCTCCAAATTTATTTTCCCAAAATTTTGTCTTAGACCATTAAATTTTTCCACAAGTTGGAAGGCTAATATATCTCCCATACAATTCAAGCTAGGGTTGATGTTGCAAAACCGAACCTAGTGTCCTAGTGTCTTCAAACCCTCAAACAATGCAAGCAATCAAGGTTATACCACTCAAGCATGAAAATAGATGAACTCAAGAGATGTCAAATGGCTGGAAATAAGCTCCTTATAAAGAATTCACAATCACCTCCAAGAAGCTTCCAGAAAATAATAATATTATTTTATTCTCAAGTGACTTTATAATATAACATTTTATTTTAGTCACTTTATTAAATTAATTAAATATAAAGCTATCTTATATATTATTTTATTGAGATAACTTTATAAATATTTAATCTAATATTTATTCCCTTATTTCTCCTATTTAGCCTTTGGGAATAAACAAAGACTAAATGATCTTCGGGCAACTACTTAGAAGGGGACATTATAGTTAAAGGGGTTCCAATTGAGTATAATAATTTTATTGTGACGAGTGTAACACTATAAGTAGAGGAACAAGGGTTAAATACACCACTCAATAACAAAGACATATTCAAGCAACTCAATATCCATTTTGATAAGACAACATAAATTCTAGAAGGGTTGGAGAGATATCTTGAAGAATGTGTGGCATCTATTGAGTCATTAAAATAATGGTGTAGAAGTAGAGACACTCTACCATTTTAAATTTTGACTTGAAACTATCATTTGGATCCTAATCTAATTAACCTAAATATTACCATTAATAAAGGATTTGAGAAACTATTAAATCCTTTTTCAAAACTAAAACATCTACATTTTATTACATATTACCTAGTGAAAGTGGTAAGAAAGAATGTGGATGGAGTGGAATCTAGTGGAGTTCATCAAGAGAATGTGGTAGGAAGATAAATAGAGGACCTATATAAGAACATGGCCATAGATAGAATCAATAAGATGAAAGTATGGAAAACCCCATATTAACAAATAATATGTTGTTAGCTTATGAAATGGTGTCTCTAAAATTAAAATGAATGTGTTAAGAGATGAAACCCTTAGATCAAGGGTCATCTCCTATGCTAAATTACATATTAAGAGTAATTCTATAAGGCATACATAACGGGTTGACTAGAACCAAGGAGAATCAACAACAATAATTTATAATAAATTATGTAGAAATATTGGGAACTAATTCTTTGAGATCCAATTAGTAATAGATAAAGGAAGAAATGGGAAATTAGAAAAGTAGAGAAGGTATTGTTCATAAAGTATGGAAAAAGGAAAATGCAAAAATCCAAGAGAAAAAGAGAAAATTTCACCACAAAGAGAGGAATAGCCTCTAGTAAGCCCTATCCAAACTATAAAGAAAATTACAAACATGTACCAAAATATCAAATAACCCATCTTTGGGAAAGATACTATTGAAGTGTCTAAATACTTTTTTATATTGGAATCAATGTGGAGGAATTAAACTAGAAGTAACCACATCAAACTCTATGATTTTATAAGAACCATAAGGAATAGTGCTCTCAAGTGGTATATGAAGAGGTATCTTGAACATGATAAGGAATAGTCTAAGCTGAAAAAAATATATCAACTTTGGGTATCTTGAGATTTCATCAAAATTATTTTTAAGATGAGGGAAATGATACAAAAAGGAGGATAATCAATTAAATATTTTGATAGCATATTTAAAGAAGTTATGAGAAATATGGAAGGATCTCTCACAAACAAATAAAGAATTGAATGGTTTGTGTCAAGGATTTTACCGAAAGTAAGAATTATGTTAGATGGAAGAAATTTTGAAAAAAATTCAAGTATGATAAAATTAGCATGCAAGATTGAAGCCCAACCTTGAAGAAGGAAGGATAGAGAAATAGAAAACAAGGAATTCAAAAAAATGAGACTTGAATGCCTCTCAATTTCTTAAGAACTGGCACTATATTGGACACCGACTAAGGATAACCAATGGGATCTAGAAATTATCTAACTTGAAGAAGCTTATGAAGTTTTTTACCAAAAGGGAAACTTGTGAGTACATCTTTCTTATTTTATACTTTATAGGTTTTGCATCAAGATATACCACTAGATGGTGTACTCCAAGTGATGGTTCTAGTCTTGGTATATTTAGATAAGACCATGCAAATTTTATAGATTCTCTCTACAACAAGAATGCCAAATTCTATCTTTCTATAGATGTCAAAGAATTTTACATGTAGATATTTCTGGTTCTTGTGCTATCCCCAAGTTAATTTCTTCTTCCACTAAAAATATGAAATTTTCTTGATATTGAGGTATTGTTGGGGGGGTTAAATTCATCATCTTTTAGCACCTCAAAGATATTTTCACTAGAAGATAAGTCTTTTCTTTTTAATTTTTCTACACCTAATAACACCTCATGGAGGTTTTCACCAAGTGACTTTTTATTTATTTTTATTTTTTCATTTTTGCAACTAAGGAAGTTTACCTGGTCCTCAAAGTAGGTAGCGATGTTCATTTCAATGTCAAATTATAATTTATGATATCCCATTGGTATACCTTCATGGAGTCCCATGAGCTATATAATTGGCTCATCATTTTGGAATATATCAAGAAGTGGAGGGTGTTTTTTGTCACAATTGATGAGTTTTGGATATACTAATGGAAGGTAAATGGGGGTAGATGTGTTAATGGGGGTAGATGTGTTAGGAAAAATAGTCCATATTTTTTAGTAGAGGAATAATTTAGCAATATGTTTGAAGTATTCATAGGTGTCCTCATTGGTGCTCTTAATAGTAGGAAATTCCTTATCCACCTTTACAAGAATGAATTTGATATATGAGGAAATAGTCTCAAGAGATCCATATCCAAGTCCTTGGTGACCAAGATTGATTTGTGGAAGAATATATTCTAGGATGCCTTGTTTGTGCAATCCAAGACTTTTTCCTTTTATATCCCATATTTTTCAAATGTGTAGGGCCTTAGCATATATTTCTATAAGGAATGAGAGTGTTTTTCATCTTAGTAGACTCATGGTGTAATATCTCCCTCAATAGTTTCATTGTCTAAGAATCCCCAAAGTTTAAATGTAGTTGTTCCACATTTGATGGAGACCCAATGTGTTGGATTCAAGGGCTGAGGTTATCCATAAGATTTTGGAGAGTTTGGAAATATTGAAGTTCATACTTTGCATATCTTTTACTAAAAATCTTAGCCTTGATCTTGAGAATGAAAGTGTGAGCAATTGAGGTGGATGTGAGTGAAGCTAGATCAATGTAATATGATGATAAATTTGGAGGCATGACACAATTGGTTGGACAATGGTGAGAGAAATTACAAGTTCCTTCCAATAGTTTTTAGTATTGGAAGGTATGGGGGTCAACAAGAATAGTTATTAATGTTTCGTTATGTAAGAATTTTATGCATTTATGGTATGTGGAAGGCATGGCCTATGTGGAATGTATCCATAAGTTACCAGGAATGAGGTTATATGGGATATCAAGGTCTAAGACATGGAACATGGTCTCCATAGTAATAGGAAACATGGATAGGAAAATTGATAGTACCTTCTAAGTCTCTTTTTGCATCGTCATAAGCATTAATGATGATGTGGTTTTGGGGATCCATGGCTTCATTTGAATATCCCAATTGTCTTATTAATCTTAATATACATAAATTTGGGTTAGATCCACCATCTATAAGGACTCATTTTATCTTATTCTTATGAATGATGGTTTCAATATGAAGGGATTTATTATGGGATGGATAGATAGTTGGTAAAAAAATTCAAATGAATGCAAGGTGATGTGGTGAGGATAGGTTTCTTATCATGGTCTGGAATTGATCAAGATTAATATCATTTAGGACTCAAGACTCTTACAAATCTCTCTCTAAAATTTATTTATGGATGGGGAAAATTTTTAGGAGATCAAGGATGGATATATGTGAGGGTCTTTCCAAGGTGATCAAGGATATTATATTGAGTGGATGGTTGGAAGATGAAAAATATCCTTGGATAGTTAGCCAACCATGGGATATAGTTACAAAACAATTGGGAATCTATATAGTTATGGTAGCCACTTAGGAATGACTTTGTTTGATCCTATCAACTAATAATTCATATGAAGTGAAATTATGGATGTTGTTGGTACAATTACAAGTGTTATTGTTGTTGGATGTAGAGGTTTTTTTCATCATGATTGAGGAAAGGGTCTTTACACAAACCCAATTGGTCATTTGGGGAGTTTTTTGGGTGGTCTTCAACTTTAATCTCATTTTGATCAATGAGATCTTGGATACAAATTTATAGTTTCATAAACTTGGCTGCATCATGGCCTTTTACTTGATGGTATTCTTAGTATTCATTATATTTATAACATGTTAGTTTCAGTTGGTTTTTTCAAATGGTATTGTCATAGGAAATTTAATCATGTTTTATTTGACCAATTTTTGGAAAACTACTTCCATGGGTTCTCCCAATGGAGTGTAATTATGCTTAGTGTTGTTGTTTTGCTTGGGTTGTCATTGTGGAAAGGTGAAATTATTTTAGACAACTTGTATACATTTATTGTTTGTTGATGATGATGGTGTTGAGTTTTAGATGTTTTTGATGTGTTTTGTATCAATCACACCATTTTTTAATACATTTTTTTATTTTTATCCCAAAAATGAGGTTTATTATTTGGTTGATTATTGCTAGTGTCTTTGGTCTCTTCGTAAATATTAGTCAATCCTTAATCAATTAGGGATTTTTTTTTGGGTTATGCCTTTGTCTATGATTTCATCAAAATAGTTTGCATATTGAACTTGTAAATGGAATACCATTTATTTTGAAAAAATATGTTAATGTGTTAGTTTTCATTAATAGGCCATGGAAACCAACTTGTGAGGTGTCCCCACCACTATAAGAAGGCTGCAAATCTCCCACCATTGTGTTATTTTATGTTGCACAAATCTAGCATAGTTATTTCATGTTCAATGTTATATGAGAAGTGTACAAAATTTTTTTTGACTAAGTCTTTGGATGACATGGTGGATCCTTGTGGAAAATTGATGAACCACTCTAATGATCAGTCTCTTAGGTTGTGTGGAAATATTCACATGAGGTACAAGTCACTATAAGTGGCTTCTTAGCAAGACATGAAAAATCATTTGACATGTTCTCTAGGGTCTCCCTTTCCCTTATATTTATCAAATTTGGGGATTTCAAAATTTTGAGGGAAAGGGAACATGGTGATGGACCTATTGAATAGGTAAGGACACATATTGTCAAACTTATAAGGTTTATTTTTTGTATCATTACTTGTAACCCTTTAAGCATGCCTCTAATTTCTTGGCATTCTTGGGTGAAGGAATTCATGGGGTTAGGGTTTGGAGATGTGTATGTTGTGTGTGTAAGTGGTGGAAATGCGTATGTGGTGTTATATGGGTTGATGTATTGTTGATTAAGAGGTGTCATTGTTGTTGACGAGATGTTGGAAAGTATGATGAATATGAGTGTTGTAAACTTTGGTATGATGAAGTTGGGTGAATGTATGTGTATGATGTGGGGTTTGATGGTTGTGTGAAGTATGTAGTATTTGGGGGAATGGATATATGGGAGATATTAGGAGGGGGATAGAGGTTTGGAGTTGTTGGTGTTGGTGAATAAAATATAGATTGATTTTGAGGTGGATGTGATGTGGTTGTATGTGTACTTGGATGGACCACAATAGTAGGTATTTTAACCTTTAATTGTGAAGAAGGGTTGAGAGGAGTGATTTTTTGTGTAATGGGGATGTGGTTAGTAGAAGATTGTAGGTTTATTATGAAAATTGAGCCACCTCTTAGTATTTTTACAAGGTTGTGGTTATCAAATGGTTGATAGATGATCTTCCCATAGGTTATCTAATGAGGTTGTGGATATCATGAGGCTTATTTTAATTAATTTTTTAACTTTAGAAGGACCAAAATTATTGGAATTTTAGCCCCAATTGGGATTTGTTCAAAGCAAGAAACAATATCTATCAACTTCAATAAGGCACTCAATTAAGTCCATTATTTTTGGGTTTTGAATAAACCCTTATAGCCTTTGGTGAGTACTTTGTTTGTGAGACAATATTTTCTTCTATGTCTTGCATTTCACGAGATGGAGATTGGTGTAAAATTTATTCTTGGGATGCAATATCACTAACCATCCCAAGAGTGAATTTGTTTGAATAAATTATTTTTTTAGTGTGTGACCTTGTGAGAAGGGACATGCACTAGTAGAACCTTGTTTAGTTTGTCTTGTCTTTTTATGGATGATAGAATGTATAAGAGAAAATTTGCACCCCTTACACAAATTCCCCTTTCACACACCCTTGCCTTAGAAAATAAAATTCAAAGGTGAAATTCCACATCACCCAATTTCCTTTCTTCCACTTGGCATCTGTCCTTTATGTCAGTGAGAGAATATTTGATGGGGACTCACACGTGGCACACAGACTTCCATGCAACGTGCTACTATCCTTGACGGATTCCTGTGTTTGAATTTGGCAAAGGTGTTACACTCCTGATTGGGGACAAATTGTAATGTCCCTCTTCGACCAACCGACCTGGAAAATGCCTTATTCTTCCTCATTCCTCCTTCAAATTGATCCATTCTCATTCCATTTCATCTCTTCACAATCTCTCTGGAAATCTACTCACATTCTCAAGCCATCTCTTAGCATTTCTATCACTCTCAAAAAGCATTTTCAACACTCCATTATAGCAACAACACTCCATCAACTCCACATAGCAAGTGTGAAGCAAGCGATTGAATCATGGGCTTCGAGTCTTTTGAGACCTCCTTTCATTGCAATTACAGTTGTGGTGACCTTTCCAAGTCCATATTATCCTCCATTGGATAGTGAGATTTTGGGTGGAGCTGGTAACATTTCACTCCTCTCCTTTGTGATTTGATTGAGTAGCATTATACTATTTTGTAGTGTGTATTGCTCTCTCTTCTTTCCTTTATCACATATTTCTACTTTGTTGCTTTTTGGTTGTTTGTGGAGGTGGAAACACAAAAATGAGGGTCTGACTGAGGCAAGCCCCTGTACAACCCCAACAATTTTCCCTCTTGCTTGTGTGTAGGTGAAAGTACGTGTGGAGCTAGCTAGCAAACTCACACTTCTATGAGTTGGTCTTTATCACTTTAGTCTTTATCTATTTTCTCCATGATTTATGCATTTAATTTTTGTATTTCATCATCTTGTCAATTTCATTAAAGTACATCAGCTAGGCTATTAGTTAGTTTTTAGTTATTTTGTATTGTGTTCACTATTTTTTCATCATACAAATGCCAGTGCACCACGTTGTCATCTTAGAATTGTGTTGTCATCCTCAGAAAGAGAGCTATCTAAGACATAGTACCGACTCTAAAAACCAACTTGCCTAGCCTAAACCTAAGTTCAGGATCTGCAAAGTGATTGAAGTACATTATAATCCTCATCATTCTTGATCCTTTTCGTAAAACACCTTTTAGAGTGAGCTAAGTTAGGGAAGCCCTCCACTCTCAACTCTCTGTGACTTGGAGCCTTTATTGGATGTTGAGGATATGGTTGATGATATGCGGTTGTCATTGATGTCAAAACTATTAGAATTTGATGTATTAAAGGTTGTATATGTCGAGGATATTGAGAAAATTGTAAAAGGAAGTATTCTAGGTTCCCTGTGGAATTGTGCAGGTCAAGAAGGTGTTTTGTTCTTTACGTTGAAGATTAGCTGGTGTGGATTAAAGGGTTTATTTTTGAGTGTTTCTAGATCATCTATCAAAAGTTTTAGAGGTCCATGTGAAGTTTTGATTGTGTTGTAGTCTGACAGTGTTTCTATGGTCTCTGTCAGTATTCTTGAATGAAGTTTGTGCAATTTTGTTAATCTCAGTTGTTACATATGCTTCTCTATTGTTTCTTGGTGTTCTCAAGTGTCTATATCATTCTCTATCTTTGTGGTACATCCACATTATTCAAAGAGCTCGTGGTTGAAGATATTTTCTTGCGCATGTTCAGTTTTTCATGTCCATGGCCTACATGTTGGTGGTAGCATGTTGTGGATCTTTGTGGTGAATTTAATTAAAGTCTTTTCATATTGGAGATGTCAATTTGGGTCTCCACTATGTTGTGGCCAACCTTGGTGGATTCGCATTAAAAATTTATTTGTAAAATTGGGTGGACGTTGCAAATATGTTTTATTTTCCTGGTCGACTAAGTTGTGATAAAATCTCATGTAGCAGATATATAAGAGTGATTGTTTAAGCAAAGTTAGTGTGTGCATAAGTGCGAATGTATGCCAGAGAAAGTGCAAATGTGTGAATAGTGTTTCTATCATTCAATTGCAGAGCATAGTGAGAAGAAGGTTGAGAAAAGAGTGAAGAAGGTTTTATGTGCTTAATTGGAACTGTAATTAGGCTTGTGTAGAAGCTATTCTTTTAGTTCATACTCTATGGATCTAATCCATATTTATGTATTGTTTGATAGCGAGTCATCTTCTGTATTTAAGCAGTGAGCTCTAGGTAATGTGCCTGAATGCATGTGCATTCCCCTTATTATTTCTCATTATACTTTTAACAGGGTATAATATTGTGGACTAACATCCACTATGGTTTTTCCCCTAACAGGGTTTCCACGTAAAAAATCTTGGTGTTAGTTGTCTCACTAATGTGTTAATTATGTGTGGTTAATTTCTTATTCATCATATTTGAGATTAAGTTAAGTAAGAAAAGTTTAAGTTTTTGTCACAACTAATTCACCCCCCCTCTCAGTTGTGTGTCCTTGTTCTTCCAATAATTGGTATCAGAGTAGGTTCCTCTGAAGAAGTCTAAAATCTTGAGGTGATCCGAGATGGCAACATTCAAGAAGGACAATCTGAGATTCTATGGAACTAACTACTCACTATGGAAAGTTAGGATGTAATGTCATCTAAGATGTATTGGAGAGGCTTTCTAGAAGATTACAAAAGATCCATATGTTATTCCTCAAAATGGTCCCTCCACTGCTGATGAGATCAAAGATGTTGAAAATACTATTAGGGCTATTGAAGCTTTGGTGAGTGCTCTGACAGATTCAGAGACGGCTTATGTGATAGGGTTGTAGACAGCTCATGAGATTTGGATGAAGCTAGAAACTTTGTATGAAGGAGATGCTTAGGTGAAGATGGCTAAGCTACAAAGCTTGAAAGGAAAGTATGAGAATTTGAAGATGGGAGAAGAATAAAAAAAAAATCACTTATTTTATGTAGAGAGTAGATGAGATAGTGATGGGTATTATATGTGCTGGTGGTTTTGTGGATGAAGATGAAATTTTGGCTAAGATACTTAGATCATTCGATTGAATAAATTAGATCAGTAACAAAGATATCAAGAGACACATTGGTTGGAAAGCTTGCTACTTTTGAAATAAGTGAATTTGGTGAATCTACACCAAAGACTAAATCAACATTCAAGGCTATAGTATCCAGAAGTAACAAGAAAATATATGGTTTGGGAGAGTGTTCCAGAAAAGTATCCAAGTATGATGAAGAACTACAATAGCTTGAAGATAAAGTGAGGTAGAAGAATTGGAAGTGTTGATTGCAAAACAAGAAGGCAGAGGAAAAGGTAAGTATGAATATGCATTTCCTATTAAATGCTTCTCTTGCAGTAAAATAGGTCATTTTGCATCAAGGTGTCCTGAAAGAGTTCCTAGATCTAAGCCTAAGAATTCTAGATTCCATTACTTTGTTGAAGAAGCAGTGACTGATGATGAGTCTGATAAAGATAATGGAAATGAAGATGAATGGGTTTTCATTGCTACCATTGAAGATAATTTTGTGACTACTGAATCTACTAAAAATGAAAAGGATCTTGCAGCCTGAGTTGGAGAAAAAGATGAGTGGGTCATTGATAGTGGATGTGTTGGTATGTGGTGACTGATCATGCTATACTATATAGCCCATGGTATACTGTACACCCCGGCCCTTATCCTTGCCGGGGTCCGGGGCCAGGCAGTGAGTTGGATTTCATGGTTACAGAAGGTGGTTGCTTTATCCACCACAGAGGCAGAGTATGTTGCTGCAACAAAAGCAGCAAAGGAGATGATATGGCTGCAACTTTTCATGGATGAGTTGGGAAATCAACAAGCTGGAAATTACTTGTTTACAGATAGCTAGAGTGTTATACATCTTGCAAAGAATTCTGCCTTGCATTCTAAAACAAAACACATATAGTTGAGATATCATTTCATTCGTTCGGTGTTGGAGGATGGACAAGTCAAGTTGGACAAGATACATACAGATGTCAATCCAGCAGATATGTTTACGAAGGCGGTGACAAGGGAGAAGTTGAGCTCCTCTTCGTTGGCCTCAGGTTGGTTCAAGTATCAGAACAGGGGTCCAAGGTACCTATTTCGAGCATGAATTGCAGCATGTTGTCAGGATCTCTAAGTGGGAGATTGTGTTGGTATGGAGCCATCAATCTCAAGTGGGAGATTATTGGTATGTGGCGATGATCATGCTATACTATATAGCCCATGGTATATACACCGCCCTTATCCCGGGTTTGGGGCCGGGTTTGGGGGGTTCGAGGCCCGGCATTCCTCCTACTTTTTGTGATCACCCGAAGGAAAAAATCAAGGAAAAATCCAATTTTGTAGAACCCTAAAATCTGGAAGCTTCTAAGCTTGTTAAAAATAGGTTCGGATGGGTATTACAGTATGATGAAAAACATGATTATTCGCAAGATTGTAATAGGTTTTACACTGGATAATAAAAGTATTGGATGGCTGCGGTTTGGTGGATGTAGCCCGGATTGGGTGAACCATGTTAAATTCTTTGTGTTATGATTTATTCTGTGTGTGTTTTAGTTTCTCTGTTTATTACTTAAATTTGCATTTAATTGTTAGATATCTGCCATTTCTAACCCTAACAGGATGCTCACATCATATGACTAGTGATAAAGGAAAATTTGTGAGTCTAGAGAAGTATGACGGCGGGGTTGTAAGATTTGGACACAAAAATATTGGTGTGATTCGTGGCAGAGGATCTATTTTCCTTGGTGGTAAGGATAACACTGATGATTTTTTGTATGTTGAAGGTTTGAAGCATAACTTGTTGAGTGTAGGAAAGATGGTGCACAAGGGATATGATCTTCAATTCAAAAATGGAAGATGCAAGATACGAGGAAGTTCTAGGAATATGATTGCTACTGGTAAATAGACAAAAGGTAATATCTTTCACCTGACTAGTGCTAGTGGGAGTTGTTTAATTGGTCAAGTAGATGAAATATGGCTATGAAATAGGAGATTGTGTCATGTAAATTTTGACAACATTATCAAGATAAGATCCACTCAAGCAGTAAGAGATCTACCTAAGTTAGTGAAGCTTGCTAACACAATCTGTAAGGAATGTTAGATGGGTAAACAAACTAGAGTCTCTTTCCAGAGCAAATAGTTTCATTCAAATAATTTGTTGGAGCTGCTACATATTGACCTTTGTGGTCCCTCCAGAGTTAGAAGTATTCATGGAGAAAGGTACTTTATGTTGATTATTGATGATTACTCTAAAATGATATGGGTTTCTTTCTTGAGAGAAAAATGTGAAGCATTGTAAAAGTTCAAAAGTTTTAAGGCTATGGCAGAAAATGAGAAAGGTTTGAAAATAAAGTGTCTGAGATCTGACAGAGGTGGTGAGTTCACCTCCAAGGAGTTCAACTCTTTTTATGAAAAGCATAGAATTAAGAGACAATTATCTGCTCCTTGAACCCCTTAACAGAATAGAGTTGCAAAGAGAAAGAATAGAACAATTTTGGATGCTTCTAGAACAATGGTGATGGAAGGAAATGTATCTCAGATGTACTGGAGTGAAGCGGTAAGCATTGTTGTGTATACTTTGAACCGGGTAAATGTTAATGGTAATTCTGGGAAGACCCCTTTTGAGTTATGGTTTGGTTACAAGCCTACTATTAAATATTTCAAGATCTTTGGAAGTAGGTGTTATATCAAGAGAGATGATGATATAGGTAAGTTTGATGCAAGAAGTGATGAAGAGATTTTCCTAGGTTACTCCACTAAAAGCAAGGTATACCGATGCTATAACCAAAGACTGAGAAAGATGGTTGAAAGTGAAAATATTAGAGTTTATGAGGACTCTATCAAATCATCCAGTTATTGTAAATATGAGTCAGATGAAGACAATAATTGCAAAGGGAATAATTCTCAGAAACAAAATCTACTTCAGATTATTCCATATGTTTTGGTTAAGCAACCTTAATTTGTTCTAGTAAATCAAGTCAGTCAGGAAGCAAAGACAAGTGCAAGTGTAGAAGAGAAATCAAAAGAATTAGAAGGTCAAGAATGTCCCAAAACTCCAAGGTATGTAAGGCTAAATCATTTTAAAAATCAAATCATAGGAGATAAGAATAAAGAAGTGCAGACTAGAAGAAATATTGCAGAAGAATATTGTCTGATTTCCAAGATTAAACCTAAAAATGTCAATGAAGCTTGTCAAGATGAACACTGGTTGGAAGCTATGAAGGAAGAGCTGACACAAATAGAAAGAATGACACATGGATACTGGTTCCCATGCCTCAAGAAAAAAAATGTGATTGGTACTAAATGGGTGCTTAGGAACAAGTTGAATGAACAAGGTGAAGTGGTCTAGAATAAAGCAAGACTAGTATGTAAAGGGTATTCTCAAATGGAAGGTATTGATTTTGAAGAAACCTTTGCCCTTGTTGCTAGAATTGAAGTTGTTAGATTATTTCTTGCTTATGCTACATACAAGGATTACAAATCTATCAAATGGATGTGAAGTCAACATTTTTGAATGGAGAACTAGAAGAAGTATACATTGAACAACTGGATGGATTTTAGCTAACTGACAAGGAAGATATGGTCTTCCGATTAAAGAAAGCTCTGTATGGACTTAAGCAAGCCCCCAAAGCCTAGTACGCTAGATTGGAAAAATATTTATTGAAGCTTGAATTCACTAAAGGTACTGTTGATAGCAACTTGTACTTCAAATTAGATCATGATAAGGAGTTAATTATAGAAGTTTTTGTTGATGACATAATTTTTGGAGGAGATGAAAATCCATGTATGAAGTTTTTTGATGAGATGAAGGATGAGTTTGAGATGAGTATGATTGGAGAGATGAAGTTCTTTCTAGGATTGCAAGTTACTCAGCTAGATAAGGGAATTTTCATAGCTCAGTCCAAATATGTGAGAGAATTGCTAAAGAATTTTGGAATGGATGATTCAAAACTTGATTTTACTCTCATGGTAACCAAATGTAAGTTGACACAGAATGATGATTCTCCTAAGGAAAATCAAACTAGATACAGGTCAATGATTGGTGGATTTCTCTATTTAACTTAGACTAGACCAGACATTATGAATGTTGTATGTATGGTTGCTAGATTTCAGGCTGATCCAAAAGAATCACATGTGATTTTTATCAAGAGAATCTTCAGATATCTGAAAAGAACAACTCACTTTGGAATTTGGTATCCAAAGGATGATGACCTCACTTTGAGTGCATATATTGATGTAGATTGGGCTGGAGATGTTGATGACAGGAAAAGTACTAGTGGTGGTGATTTCTTCCTAGGGAAGAAGTTGGTGTCCTGGTTGAGCAAAAAGCAGAATTCCATTTCTCTATCTATTATTAAAGCATAATACATTGCTGCTGCAAATAACTGTACTCAAGTGATATGGATGAAACAGATGTTGAAAGATATCAGGGAGGTATATGAAGAACTTATTTCCATATACTCTAACAATTCAAGTGCAATGGTGTTTCATTCCAAGACTAAACATATATCAATCAAGTATCTTTTCTTGAGGGAGAAAGTGAATGAGAAAGAAGTTAGATTGGAATACGTGTCTACCAAAGAACAGATTGCAGATATATTTACTAAGCCATTTCTGAAGGATACTTTTGAGTATCTTAGAGGAATGATAGGGGTGGTTACGCCTCCATATAATAATTAAAGATGCATTTGCTTGCATCAAACTGTGAGCTATATTGCTATATTTTGATCTCGATTGATATTTTTGTGGTTGCTACTCAAGGGGAGTAGTCAAATGTGCAGATATGTGGTTCAGAGCATGTATTTGGAAAGGTCATGGTTAATTTTTCCATTGATTTCAAAGGGGGAGAAGTGCAATGTGAAAAAAAATTCTAAGGAGAAGAGCCTTGTGGGGAGAAGCGCAGTTGAGAAGAAGAGTTAGTAAGAAGAAGAGTCAGTGTGTTTGGTTGATGGTATTTTTCACATCATGTGTTGCCATCAATTCCAAAGGGGGAGATTGTTGGATGTTGAGGATATGGTTGTTGATATGTGGTTGTCATTGATGTCAACACTATTAGAATTTGGTGTATTAAAGGTTGTATATGTCGAGGATATTGAGAAATTTGTAAAAGGAAGTGTTCTAGGTTCCCTGTGGAATTGTTCAGGTCAAGAAGGCATTTTTTTCTTACGTTGAAGATTAGTTGGTGTGGATTAAAGGGTTTATTTTTTAGTGTTTCTAGATCATCTACCGGAATTTTTAGAGATCCGGGTGAATTTTTTATTGTGTTATGATTTGACAGTGTTTTTGTGGTCTCTATCAGTGTTCCTGAATGAAGTTTGTGTAATTATATTAATCTCAATTGTTGTGGATAATTCTCTATTGTTTCTTGGTATTCTCAAATGTCTCTAGATCATTCTCTATCTTTGTGGTATGTCTACATTATTCAGAGAGTTCGTGGTTGAATATCTTTTCTTGCGCATGTCAATTTTTCATGTCCATGGCCAACATGTTGGTGGTAGCGTGTTGTGGATCTTCATGGTGAATTTAATTAAATTATTTTCATATTGGAGATGTCAATTTGGGTCTCCACTATGTTGTGGCCAACCTTGATGGATACACATTAAAAATTTATTTGTAAAATTGGGCCAACATTGCAAATATGTTTTATTTTCCTGGCCGACTAAGTTGTGATGAAATCTCATGTAGCGGATATATAAGAGCGATTATTTAAGCAAAGTTAGCGTGTGCATAAGTGTGAATGTATGCCATAGAAAGTGCAGATGTGTGAATAGTGTTCCTATCATTCGATTATAGAGCAGAGTGAGAAGAAGGTTGAGAAAAGAGTGAAGAAGGTTTTATGTGCTTAATTGGAACTGTAATTAGGCTTGTGCGGAAGCTATTCTTTCAGTTCATACTATGTGGATCTAATCCATATTTTTGTATTGTTGGACAGTAAGTCCTCTTTTGTATTTGAGCAGTGAGCTATAGGTAGTGTGCCTGAATGCATGTGCATTCCCCTTATTATTTCTCATTATACTTTTAATAGGGTATAATATTGTGGACTAACATCCACTGTGGTTTTTCCCCTAACAAGGTTTCCACATAAAAATTCTTGGTGTTATCTATCTCACTGATGTGTTAATTGTTTGTGGTTAATTTCTTATTCATCAGATCTAAGATTAAGTTAAGAAAAGTTTAAGTTTTTGTCACAACTGATTCACCCCCCCTCTCAGTTGTGTGTCCTTTTTCTTCCAATAGGCTTGACATGGTTGGTCCCCCTCTCTTACATTTTTGGTCAACCTGACATTAACCAACGTCTGCCTATTCATTAGTGTTGAGAATTTTCCCTTGTACCTCTTGATCATTGTACCCCTGAGTGTTGTGAAGGTTTATGAGCATCACAACCTAGTCCACGACTTTCAAGTACGTTGTTGGGAGAAGTGTGAGACATCTTCTGATGGAGATGATGAAGGTCACTTCTAGTTTCTCTACATGCCTTTTTGTTGGATATTTCATTGGTCTTGCTACCTAGGAGCAGTTGTTGAGGGGTGAGGTAGGATTCTCCATGAAATTAACCATGTCCCCACTCCTCATGCATCTCCTACACCATTGTCATTAGACGAGCATGAAGCCATTTACATTACTTTAGAATATATCTCTACCTTAGCAAAGGGTTGGGTGACTTGGAGAATCACTTGGAAAAGGACCTAAAGTTGGCTAGAGCCACTTGGGTTATTACCAAAATAAATTATATGGTGGGAAAAGACCAAACATGCATAGAAATCTTGGCTAGTCTCTCTAGTTTGATTGAAGCGTGTTCCCTTTCAAACAACACTAACATTATACAAGGGGCCACTCTTGAAGAACATGAGAGATAGTTAGGAATGTTGATGCCTCCCATATCTGTGTATATGGCTGACACAGTCCCATTGATTAGCATCCTATTTTCCTCTGACAGGTCTGAAACTATCAAATAAAACAAAATACCCTTAGGTTTCATTTTCACCCCTCCTCTCACCTCTAGTAGTGGAGGTTTTGGTAGGTTGAGTGGTGGAGGGTTTGGTAGTGGCGGTGGCTTTGGCAACAGGGGTGGTGCTAGTGGAGGTGGTTCTGGTGGAGGCCATGGTGGTGGCTTTGGAAGTGGAGGTAGCTTTGATGGAGGCCCTGTTGGTGGTGGTGGCCTCATTGGTGGTTCTAGAGATTGCCCCATTAGTGGTTTTAGAGGTGGCTCTGATCATGGTTCTAGAGGAGGTATCACTGGACCTTTGTCATCCCAAGACCCTATTCTAAACACTCTTCTTCAAAATATTTGTAAGATGAAAATCCAGTTGGTGAATCTCTCCCAAGCCTCTGCTTAGCCTATCTTTCAATCCTTCTTCCAACATAGCCCATTGTTGATAGCAATCCTAAACACTCCCTTCCCACAAGGAAAGGAGATTTCCAAATTTAAAAAATATGGGGGAAAAGGGGACCCAGAAATGCATGTGTCCACCTTTAATGCCCTGTCTAAAGATTTCTTCCATCATAATGCACTAATGGAAAAACTATTCCCTTAGTCTCTTAAGGACACAGTGCTCAAATGGTACTGTTCCTTACCTGAAAAATCTATTTTCTCATTTGATCAACTTGTAAATTAGTTTCTTTGATAGTTCCAAGCCAATATTGGACCGAAGATGACCTTTTTGGATCACGTCTGATGAAAAAAATGGATAATGAGAAGATTACTAATTTCATAGTGCAATATCAAGCGCTCTTCTCGTAGATCTCGTACCCACTACCTGATTCTAATGTGCAGAAGGTGTTCATAGGGAACTTGTAGAGACCTTGGTAGGAGAAGTTTTCCCTTATGAAGTACCCTTCTTTTGTGCATTTGTGCACTACATTACGAGAATATCAACAAATGATAGTTCAGTTTGAGGGATCCTCCCCGCTCTCCCATTCAGAAGGAAATTCCATAGAATCGATCTATGGACACAAATGTAGTAGCTGCTACGAATGATATTGGCCATAGATGCAACAAAAAGTTCACAAAGTTAGCACAATCTTATTCTTCCATCTTGCAAAAGTTGCTAAAGGATAAGATCAAACCTTAGAGAATCCTAAACCTCTCAAGGAACCTTACCCTAGTTGGTATGATGCAAATACCTTCTGTCAATACCATTGAGTTAAATGACATGATACTGAATGTTGTATGTGCCTACATCATGAGATATAGGATTGAATTGAGGATAGTAATATTCATCTCGATGGGAGTAAACAAAACGTAAAGAAATCAGTTGTGAAAGTGAATAGTGAGTTGCAGATATACACAGACCTATTTCTATCACATTCTACCAACATGATTATCAATCCCTCTGATTCTACCAATCGGCTTGATGCGTACGTTAACATGGTCACAGTTACTTCTACCGCACAGCCTATGATTGGCTCATTGGACATGACATTAATATCACAGTATTTTCCCTTGAGCAACAAGCCCTCTCCCCTCTACATTCTCGCTCGCCTCAATGGAAACATTGTGATGGGGGTCTTAGTTGACCCTGCAAGCCGAGTGAATTTCATTACAGAAGAGACGTTGTGGCTTAATTCATTGCATAAAGGAGAGTACGAAGAAATAAAATCTAACATCCATACACATGATGGTCTTTCTCTCAAGCCTTATGGCTTAATAACTTTTTCCATCCTAGTTGTACCTAGGGCTATTGACACAGTCTTTGATGTTATTTTGGAGTCGTATTTGTTCAGGTTGAAGTTAGGCATACCCTAGCTAGCTTCCATGAATGGAATCACCTCTATCATTCATAAGTGTTTGAAATTATCCCATGAAGGTGTTGTGCATGTGGTGCATGACACTAGATATCAATCATTAGTGTCCCATGGGGGATGTTCGTTGGATCATTTTTGGCCTGCCCTGATCAATCTGCTCCCCTCAAGAATGGACCTACTTTAAAAGAATTATGTGAAGTATAAGACCAAGGGAAAGGGATAGAAAAAATTGACCATTCTAGTATCACAAGTAGCCAGCTAGCTCCTCTTCTCAAAAGGGAAAACAGAAGCTACCCCATCCCTAGGATGGATCTCCCACTCCTCTTTCCATAGAAGAGTTTTGGATGAATATGACTGGATTTTACCCACTGATTCCGATGATACCAACTTGGCGAAAGAAAAATATTAGGATATCGGATCTTCCTACTAAACCACCTAGACCTTGGTACTATTTTTATAGAAAGGGAAAGGGTCCCCATGGGGAATCCTCCATGTCACGGCCTCCATGGCCTCCCACCACTTCTGCTCCCAAAGAAGTAAACGGGAAGAGGCCCGTTGTTGAGGCATTAGAACCAAATCCCCCTATTGTTTCTCAATCTCTTCCTCCTCCCATTTAGAAGCATGTCCCTCCACTAGACATAAATATAGTGTACAATCCCATGGCTAAGCAGGAGCCTTCCATCCCTCTGCAACTCCCAGTCTCTAGCTCAAAGAGTCATAGAAACCACCTTGTGTGTGAGCGTAAGCGTCGGTGAAAGGATCTCACAGTTAAGCAGGGTGCTTTGAAGAAGAAGGAAGAGGAGACATCTACCCCTGTTTCAAGGCCTCTCGATGTGTCCTCCTCTCTCCTCCCCTCTACTTATGTTCAATCTAGTTCAATCTTGATTCTAGCTCCTGTTGTGAGTGCGAGTGCACCTGACCCAAAAAAGGTGCAAGTGTTTATTGCTCCTTCAATCAAGCTGCCCCTATTGGTGTCCCTTCCAGACATCCTTCCATTCCCTAAACCTATGGATATGTTGAATACTTCAGTGGTGTCCGCCATGGTTTTATCCTCCTCTTCCTCCTCCACACCTCTCGCCTCATCTGTGGGGAATTCATATCCCCCGATGAAGTAGAAGGCAGAGGATGGTCCTTCTAGAAATGGAGGGTATAAGAGGAGCCCATCTTCTCTGAAGGGTGGTCGTGCACTGGCTTGTTCTATCTTACTGACAGAACCAGTTCTGGCTTCCCCTGAGTTTGTCACTGTTCTTGAGTCATTTGGTGAGCCAAGCGGTGAACCTCAGGCACAACCTTCTTTGTCCACTGAGGTATGACATGGCACTCCATTAAAATGCATGTTTAACTCTTTAGATGAAGTTTCAACCTTGTCAGCGATCTTTGCAAAATTGTTCACCATAACTGGTGCAGGAGCACCCATATGTTACCTTAGATTGTCTTGAAGGTCATATTTAGGCAATTTTTTTAGGCCAACTTATCATCTATTCATGTTCATTTTTGATTGGGTGTTGATCTCTAATGCAGGTCATATTGACCATAGAATAGGAATCATTAGGATCTAGCCCAAAATAAGGTTTTGGAATTTTAGGAATTCTTGAAAATATTTGCAAATGTTGCTCAATTGGAGCTACAAGCAGCCAAGAAGAGTCCAAGGGAGAGGATAACTGAATTGGAGACCCTATTTATGGAATGCCTCGGCATTGGAGTGGGGTTGGAAGCATTTGATATTGTTGAAGTTTTTTGAATTCAAGAAAATAGTTGTGTTTGAGAGTGAACTTTCTGATTTTTGCATTGAAGTGACTTTTTTATGGATTGATCATGGCACTGTGATTTGTGTAGGATGTAGAGTAATTTTTATTAGACCATTATGTGGAATTAGATAGGTTCTTTATTCAATTTCAAGCATTGTTTGTAAATAGATTTGATTTCATACTGTTACCGGTTTGAACCAGACAGTTTTGTGAAAATGGAGTGTTAGTTCACTTTCCCACCATACAAATTGTGCGGCCCTTTGGGAACAATGACTAGACTCCATGTATGTACATATGGTAGGGTTTAGGGCTTCCAAAAATACAAGAGCTACTGTGGAAGTCTTGCCCTAGGCGAGCCAGGAAGAGTCCGGCTAGGGAAGACCTTAGTGCAGAGCACTTGATTTGCAGGGGTGTCAACTTTTTGACAAACTACTACTTGGAGAAGACAGATAAGTGTCTTGCCAAGACATAGCATGGAGGAGGAAGCTCCATCAATCCATTTGGTGTGAGAAACACTTAACAGTTTGAGAGAAGCCAGGAAAGGGCTTAAAAGACCTAGTTTTTTTCATTTTCAGGTTAGGGCATTGTACGAATAGCTGAGACCCAAGACCCCAAAAATCATCGAGAGGTGGGCATATGAACCAGGAATCCCAAGAAAAGATTATGGTGTTCTTTGGAAAGTTTTGAGAACTAACCTGTTTTCTCGGAGAAGGAGGCTTAATTGGGGCTCCTAGGGCTAGTAGCCTTTTTAGACCTAAATGAGGGTTTGGTGGAAGCGACTAAGAAATGGAGTCAGGTGGACCCTCAAGAACCAAAGTAGGATGGATTGAAGTCATTAGAAACACCTCCATACCCCTGCAAAGCTAAATTCAATATTTTGGAGGTTTGTAGCCTTTAGGGTGGATTAAGGGCTAAAGCTAGAGTTGCAAGATTGTACCAAGGTGGACTTGGTAGGAGGATCTAAGTTGATAGTTGGGTTGGCAAGGAGAAATCAGGGGACCCTAAGAAGGAAGAGGTCCTATAGGTTTCAAGTGGTGGAATGAAAACACCCTAGGAGTTTTCCAAGCAAGACCTAGAGCATGATACAGTGATTGTTTCATCCAACCTCCCTATCAGATTGGTATCAGAGCAACAAAAGATTTGGGATAGAATAATATATGTCAGAGATTGAGTCTAGTGGTTCTACTGACATGGTGAAAAATGCAGAATTGGCCAAGAAGGTCAAAGAACAGGAGGAAGACAATAGGCTATTGAGGGAAAGAATAGCCCAACTTGAGCAAGCAATGAGTAATGTGCAGTTGGAAGGAAGGGTACCAAAGAAAGAAGAGGTTGCAGACGAAGACAAGATCCTTGAACCTGACCATGTTTTGCAAGAAGATCCTTTCTTGAAGGCATTAAAGGATTTGAGTGGAAGCACTTGAAGGCATACCACTGTTTAGTGGGAAAATGGAAGTTGATCTAGTCATGGATTGGATAGAGGGAATGGAAAACCATTTTGAATGTGATGGAGTCATTGAAGCATAGAAGGTGAAGGTGGAAAAGTCAAGATTAAGAGGTTTTGCCTTGACATGGTGGAAGTTCATTTAGATAGAGAGAGAAAAGGAAGGAAAGAAGCCTATTTCTACTTGGAAGGGAATGGTTGCCAAAGTGACAGAAGCGTACATGCTAGATGATTATGAAATTCAGTTGCACAAGAAAAGATAGAGCTTGAGACAAAGAGACCAAGATGTAAATTCCTATACACAGGAGTTTCAAAAACTTTGCATGAGGTATAATGTTTCTAAGGATGAAAGTCTTAAGGTGGCTAGATACCTTAACGGTTTGAAGTGGAACATTCAAGAGGAGATGACTCTTCTAAGTCCCAAAATAGTGCACCAATGCTATCAATTGGCTATAAAGATTAAAGAGAGGAGAAAGAGGAAACAAGATCAAGCTTCTAAGAGAAGAAGAAAAGGAAGAGATCAAAGAGGACATAGAGGTGGATACCAAGGTAGAGAGACTGAACAAAGAAATTAGGGGGAGTCTAAACTCACAGAGCATGGAAATGAAACAACTTCTAGAGGAGGTTATGGAAGAGGTAGAGGACCTCAAGGAGGTTCAAATAGAGGAAGAGGAGCAGGAAGAAGTAACTCATACTTTGCTAGTATGAAGTGTTATAACTGTGGTCAAGTACGTCATCCAGCTTATAGGTGCCTAGAGAAAGCATCTTCTTCAAATACAAAAAAGAGAGTAGCATATGCTCAAGAAGACACTATGAGTGTCAAGTCACCAGAGGTTAGTCACATTGAATCAGAAATAGGGCAGAACTTGATGTTTAGCAGATTTCTAATCAGACAACCATTCAAAGAGGATCCAAAGCAAAGGAGATCCTTATTCAAGGCAAGATGCAAAATACTTGGAAAGGTGTGCAAGGTTATAGTGGATTCAAGGTCCACTGATAACATTATCTCTGAGGAGGAAGTGAGGAAGTTGAAGTTGGAGAAAGTACCCCACACTAACCCTTACAAGGTGACATAGTTGAACAAAGGGCAGAGTGTTCTTGTAAATGAGCAGACAACGGTGGATTTCTCCATTGGAGGGTACAAGGACAAGTTGATTTGTGATGTGTTTCCCATGGATGCATGCCATCTTCTATTGGGCAGACCATGGCAGTATGACAGAGGAGCCATCTATGATGGAAAGGAAAACACTATCTCATTCAAGAAGGATGGAAAGACATTCAAACTGCAGTCACTGTCAGATGAGGAAGAAGGATAGTCAAAGACCCCTAGTGTCTTGTTAAGTAGTGGCAAGGAGTTTATCAACACTCTACAACAAGGAGGGGAAGGCTATGTGGTCATGGTGCAACCCAAGGAGGAAGATAAGACTAAGAAAACAGTCATACCAGGAGTAGTCCAGAAGTTGCTTGAGAAGTTCAAGGACATAGTCAGTGATGGAACACCAGCAACCTTACCTCCAAAGAGAGCCATCAGTCATCAGATTGACTTCATACCAGGGGCTTCATTTCCAAACAAAGCAACTTACAAGCTTACACCAGATCAGAACCTAGAAGTAGCTAGACAAGTGCAGGAGTTATTAGAACAAGGACTAATTAGGAAGAGCATCAGTCTATGTGCAGTACCAGTGGTCTTAGCAACCAAGAAAGGTGGTAAGTGGAGGCTATGCACTAATTCTAGGGCTATAAATAGAATTACAATCAGATATAGGTTCCCTATTCCTAGGATTGAGGATTTGATGGATTGTCTTGGAGGAGCTCAATATTTTACCAAGTTGGATCTCAAGAGTGGATACCATCATATCAGAATCAAAGATGGGGATGAATGGAAGACAACTGATGGGTTATATGAGTGGAGAGTTATGCCATTTGGCCTCTCAAATTCCCCTAGCACATTCATGAGGCTCATGAATGAAGTGCTAAGGACTTCACAAGGTTATTTGTGGTGGTATATCTAAATGATATACTCATCTTTAGTAAGACAGCAAAAGAACATCTAAAGCATATGGAGTTGGTTCTTAAAAGATTGCAGGAGGAGAGGTTAGCCATCAACCTAGAAAAGTGTGAGTTCTTCAAACAAGAGCTTGTGTATTTGGGGTTTGTAGTATCCCAAGGATCATTGAATATGGAACCAAGCAAGGTGGAAGCTATCCTAAACTGGCCTACACCAACCACAGGGACAGAGGTGAGGAGTTTTCATGGGTTAGCTCAGTTTTATAGGAATTTTATAAGGAACTTTAGTGGCATATGTGCACCAGTACTTGATACAATCAAAGGTGGCCTAAAAACTAAGTTCAAATGGAATCTTGAAGCTGAGAAGGGTTTTGAGAAACTGAAACAAGAAGTGGCAACTCAACCCATCCTTTTGTTATCTAGTTTTGATAAGTTATTCACTATGGAATGTGATGCCAGTGGAATTGCAGTAGGAGTACTAAGCCAAGAAGGAAGGCCTATAGCTTTCTTTAGTGAAAATCTCAATGAAGCTAAAAAGAAGTATTCTACCTATGACCTAGAACTATATGCTCTAGTACAGTCACTTAGAAAGTGGAGGCATTAAGAATTTGTAGTGTTTACTGATAACAAGACACTTAGCTACATCAACACACAAGAGAAGTTGAGCAATAGACATTTGAAATGGATGGAATACCTCCAAGCCTTCACATTTACCATCAAGCACAAAAAGGGACAGCTAAATAAGGTGGCAGATTCATTAAGTAGGAGGTTGTTGACAGTGCAACAGATACAAGTAAAGAGCATTGGGATAGAGAGTTTCAAGGATCTCTATGGAGAAGATGAATACTTCTCAGAGGCATATAAGGTATGTTCTGATTTTGAGAATCACTTTCATAGTCAATTCTCAGAGTATACATTGCAGAGTGGACTTTTGTTCAAGGGGAATCAGTTATGTGTTCCAAAAGGTTCAATGAGAGAGAATCTTATCCAGGAGAAGCACAATGGTAGTCTTAGTGGTCATTTTGGTATCAACAAAACAATGGAATTAGTGTAGAGGTTCTATTATTGGCCCAAGTTGCCAAGGGATGTCAGAAAGTATGTGGAGTAGTGTGTAGTTTGTATGAAAGCCAAGGGGGGAGCTAGCAATGCAAGTTTGTATCAACCTCTACCCATTCCCAATAGACCATGGGAATGTATTAGCATGGACTTTGTGGTAGGACTCCCTAAGACTAAGACAGGGTTTGATAGTTTCTATGTGGTGGTAGATAGGTTTAGTAAAATGAGTCATTTTATTCCTTGCAAGACCACCCATGATGCTAGCTATATTGCTCATCTTTTCTTCAAAGAGATTGTGAGGATCCATGGATTGCCATTGAGCATTGTCTCAGACAAGGATGTGAAGCTCATGAGTCATTTTTGGAAGACTCTATGGAGCAGATTAGGTACTAACTTGTCTTTTGGATCAGCCTACCATCCTCAGACAGATGGACAAACTGAGGTGATCAATAGAGTGTTAGGTAACCTGCTAAGATGCCTCACCAAGGAGTATGGACAGACATGGGACTTGGTCATATCACAAGCTGAATATGCCTACAATGACAGTGTGAATCAGACCACAGGCAGAAGTCCTTTTGAAATAGTGTATGGAATGCACCCAAGAGGTGTGTGTGAACTTAGATACTTAGGAAATATGGAGCATAGGAGTGGCCATGCTGAGGATTTCTCTCAGACCATGAAGGAGATTCAAGAAAAAGTGAAGAAGACAATTACAGAGGCTACTCACAAGCTGAAAGCTAAGGTGGATATGTCTAGGAAAGATCTACAATTTGTAGTAGGGGACTATGTCATGGTCCATCTCAACAAATCTAGGTTGCAGAAAGGAACATCAACCAAGTTGTAGATGAAGAGAGTGGGACCATGTAAGGTGTTAGCCAAGTATGGAAAGAATGCTTACAAGGTGGAGCTACCTGCAGACTTAGGCATTTCACCAGTGTTTATTGTGGCTGATTTGATCAGATATAAGGGACCAGTCACTGATTTGGATTAGAAAAGTGTGGATTTCTTGAAGGATGTGAGTAATATAGCCTTACCTCCTAAAGACAAGCTACAAGTAGAGAGGATCTTGGAATCAAGGGTGAATAAGTCTACCCGACATAAGGAATACATGGAACATCTCATTAAATGGAAGGACAAACTAGAATCTGAGGCTACATGGGTGGATGAAGCTTATTTCAAGAAGCAGGGTATTGATTTATCTTTGATCTCTCCCCACATTCCTTAGTGTTTGTGCAGAGGGGGGGAGAATGGTGCAGGAGCACCCATAGGTTACCTTAGATTGTCTAGAAGGTTATATTTTGGAAATTTTTTTAGGCCAACTTATCATCTATTCATATTCATTTTTGGTTGTGCCTTAGTGGCATTTTTGATTGGGTGTTGATCTCTAATGAAGGTCATGTTGACCATAGAATAGGCATCATTAGGATCTAGCCCAAAATAAGGTTTTGGATTTTTAGGAATTCTTGAAAATATTTGCAAATGTTGCTCAATTGGAGCTACAAGTAGCCAAGAAGAGTCCAAGGGAGAGGATAACTGAATTGGAGACCCTATTTATGGAATGCCTCGGCATTGGAGTGGGGTTGGAAGCATTTGATATTGTTGAAGTTTTTTGAATTCAAGAAAACAATTGTGTTTGAGAGTGAACTTTCTGATTTTTGCATTAAAGTGAGGTTTTTATGGATTGATCAAGGCACTGTGATTTGTGTAGGATGTAGAGTAATTGTTATTAGAGCATTGTGTGGCATTAGATAGGTTCTTTATTCAATTTCAAGCATTTTTTGTAAATAGATTTGATTTCATACTGTTGCTAGTCTGAACCAGACAGTTTTGTGAAAATGGAGTGTTAGTTCACTTTCCCACCATACAAATTGTACGACCCTTTGGGAACAGTGACTATACTCCATTTATGTACATATGGTAGGGTTTAGGGCTTCTGAAAACACAAGAGCTACTGTGGAAGTCTTGCCCTAGGCAATCCAGGAAGAGTCCGGCTAGGGAAGACCTTAGTGCAGAGTACTTGATTTGCAGGGGTGTCAACTTTTTGACAAACTACTGCTTGGAGAAGACAAATAAGTGTCTTGCCAAGACATAGCATGGAGGAGGAATCTCCATCAATCCATTTGGTGTGAGAAACACTTAACAGTTTGAGAGAAGCCAGGAAAGGGCTTAAAAGACCTAGTTTTGCTCATTTTCAGGTTAGGGCATTGTACGGACAGCTGAGACCCAAGACCCCAAAAATCATTGAGAGGTGGGCATATGAACTAGGAATCCTAAGAAAATATTGGGGTGTTCTTTGGAAAATTTTGAGAACTAACCTGTTTTCTCGGAGGAGGCCTAATTGGGGCTCCTAGGGCTAGTAGCCTTTTTAGACCTAAATGAGGGTTTGGTGGAAGCGACTAAGAAATGGAGTCAGTTGGACCCTCAAGAACCAAAGTAGGATGGATTGAAGTCATTAGAAACACCTCCACAACCCTGCAGAGCTAAATTCAATATTTTGGAGGTTTGTAGCCTTTAGGGTGGATTAAGGGCTAAAGCTAGAGTTGCAAGATTGTACCAAGGTGGACTTGGTAGGAGGATCTAAGTTGATAGTTGGTTTGGAAAGGAGAAATCAGGGGACCCTAAGAAGGAAGAGGTCCTATAGGTTTCAAGTGGTGGAATGAAAACACCCTAGGAGTCTTCCAAGCAAGACCCAGAGCATGAAACAGTAATTGTTTCATCCAACCTCCCTGTCAATAACTCCATAGGAGCCTAGTGGAGAATACCCTCCAGGGAATTCTTTCTTATCCCTTGTTGTGACAGGGCCGGAAGCTCCTCCCCTTAATATTACACCACTGCAGGCTCATCCACCTCCCCCTTACAATGATCTAGATTGGGAAGTGGACAACCTCTTAGTTGATGAGTGCTAGGGGGAGGCCTCTTCTTTATCATTAGATTAGATTTGTGTGTGTTGTAATGTGTTCCCCCAAAACCATGCCATGTGTTCCTGGATGACCCTTTTCACCCTTGTTGGTGCTTGGATACAAGAGTGATTTTGTGTCGTAAACCTTCTTCTATTTGTATCATCATTCTTCCATGTTTGTGCTTGATTTTCAGAAATTGGGGATCATACAAAGTGTTGGGAGTATTTAGGATTCCCTTCCATGTTGACCCAATTTTTCATTTTCACTTTTTCTTCTCGTGCATTCTTCAGATGGTCTGATATAGTAGGGGGTTGATGACAGATCATTTATATACTATTATTATACTTATATATATTCATTAGCCGAAATATTAGATCACCCTAGTGTCTCTTGTTCATGTTATTTTTCTTTGCTCCTTTTATCTTTCTCTCTTCTTTGCTTGAGTTGTCCCTTTCATGTGTGACAATGCCATTTCTATGACACTTTGATTTTCAAAAAATCCATTCATTGCCAATGAATATTTTCTCAAGAATATTTGCAAGCTTTTTGAAGAACTACATTCTCAACTTGGACTCCTAACGGAGTGTGTTTCCTTCATCATGGGTTCATAAAGAAAGGACTTGAGAAATTTCCTTTAAAGTGGGAGAAGTCTTGACCTTACCCTCGCAAGGGGAAAATTTCTTCCTTTCGAATTCCTTGATGAAGTGAACATCTTTCAAAAGAATTCCTTGATGATGAATTGATTTGAGAAAAAAATATATATTTCATACTTTCAAACAACATGTCCCTTGAGTAGACCCCTCTTCACTCTGGGTTCCCGAGGGACCCCTTTGAAAACCTTCCAACTTGTTGATAGTTTTCATGAATATCTGCTTATTTTCCTGTGTGATTGCTTTGTGTTTCCTGGCATTTTATCTACAGGTAAACATGTCGCTTTGTAGGTGCACCTAAAAAGTCGCTTTCTGGCTCTACGAAGTCCCCTTTCTTTGGGTTTCCTCCATGTGAGAGATCTTGGGGGACATGTCCTTACCAGTCTACGGGCTTGTAAGGTGCTTACTTTTCTAGGTATCCTCCACGTACAAGATCTTGGGGGATGCCTCCTTGCAGTTTTGCAGGCCTATAAGGCACTTACTTTTTTGGGCTTCCTCCATGTGACAAATCTTGGGTTCGCCTCCTTGCAGGTTTGCAGGCCTATAAGGAACTTATTTCTCAGGCCTTCCTTAATGTGAGATATCTTGGGTGTTGCCTCCTTGCAATTCTATGGCCCTGTGAGGCGCTTTCATCCTATGATATTTTTCCATCATTGGTCTGAGGGACTTTAGTGTACTTTGTGCAACTTCATAGTTCTACAGGGCTATGGAGTCTTTTGTTCGAAGCTCCTCAGAAAGGGTATCTACGGAGTCCTTTTCCTACCCTGTGATTTTGAGTTCACTAGATCATGGTCTACTTCCTTGAAATTTCAGGTATAAGTTTCTAACCCTACTAAATATTTTATCTACTTTATCGAAGCACTCATCAATATTCGTGCTCGCTAAACTGAGGATAAAATGTATACGAACAAATTTGCACCCCTTACACAAATTCCCCTTTCGCACACCCTCACCTTAGCAAATAAAATCTGAAGGAAAAATTCCACATCACCCAACTTCCTTTCTTCCACTTGGCATTTTTCCTTTCTATCAGTGAGAGAATATTTGTTGGTGACACGCATGCGGCACGTAGACATCCACGCAGTGCACTGCAGCCCCTAATGAATTCTTGTGTTTGAAGTTCACAAAGGTGTTACACTCCCAATTAGGGATGAATTGTAACATCCCTCTTTAGCCAACTGACCTGGAAAATGTCTTATTCTTCCTCATTCCTCCTTAAAATTGATCCATTCTCATTTCATTTCATCTCTTCACAATCTCTTTGGAAATCTACTCACATTTTCAAGTCATCTCTTAGCATTTCCAACACTCTCAAGCAGCATTTTCAACACTCCATTGTAGCAAAAACACTCCATCAACTCCACATAGCAAGTGTGAAGCAATCCATTGAAGCATGAGCTTGGATTCTTACGAGACCTCCTTTCATTGTAATTGTGGCTATGGTGACCTTTCCAAGTCTATATTCTCCTCCATTGGCTAGTGAGCTTTTGGGTGGAGGTGCTAATGTTCCACTCCTCTCCTTTGTGATTTGATTGATTAGCATTATACTGTTTTGTAGTGTGTATTTCTCTCTCTTCTTTCCTTTATTGTATATATTTCTACTTCATTTCTTTTTCATTATCCGTCGAGGTGGAAACACCAAAATAGAGGTTTGACTAAGGTAGGATCCTATACAACCCTAAAAAATTTCCCTCTTGCTTGTGTGTAGGTGAAAGTATGTGTGGAGCTAGCTAGTGAACCGGTGCTTCTGTGAGTTGGTATTTATCACTTTCATCTTTATCTAATTGCTCCACTATTTATGAATTTACTTTTTGTATTTCATCATCTTTTCATTTTCATTAAATTCCATCAGCTAGGTTGCTAATTAGTTTTAAGGTAGTTTGTATTGTATTCATTGTTTCTTGATCATACGGATGCCAACGCACCACACTGTCGTCCCAAAAATGAACTGCCTTCGTCCGATAGAGAGTCATCCAAGACAAAGTACCAACTATAAAAACTAGCTCTCCTAGCCTAAACCTAAGTTTAGGATCTTCAGGGTGATTGAAGTACATTATAGTCCTCATCATTCTCGATCCTTGTCATAAAACACCTTTTAGAGTGAGGTAAGTTTGGGAAACCCTTCGCTCTTGGCTCTCTGTGACCTGGAGCCTTAACATGGTTGGTCCCCCTCTCTTATATTTTTGGTGAACTTGACATGAACAAATGTCTACCTATTCTTCAGTGTTGAGACATTTCCCTTGTACCTCATGATCATTGTACCCCTGAGTGTGTTGAAGGTTTATGAGCATCACGACCCAGTCCATTATTTCTGGGTACGTTGTTAGAATTTTGTGACACCTTCTAGTGGAGAGGATGAAGGTCACTTCTGGTTTCTCTATAGGCCTTTTTGTCGGATTTGTCATTGGTCTTGCTACCAAGAGCAGTTGTTGAGGGGCAAAGTAGGATTCTCCAATGAAACTGACCACGTCCCCACTCTTCCTACATCTCCTACACCATCATCATTAGAAAACCACGAATCCATTTACATTCCTTTAGAATATATCTCTACCCTTAGAAAAGGGTTGGGTGACTTGGAGAATCACTTGGAGAAGGACCCAAAGTTTGTTAGAGCCACTCGAGTTATTAGAAAAATAAAGTATATGGTGGGAAAATACCGAACAAGCATAGAACTCCTAGATAGTATCTTTAGTTTGACTGAAGCATGTGCCCTTCCAAACAACACTATCATTATACAAGGGGCCACTCTCGAAGAACATGAGAGAAAATTAGGAATGTTGATTCCTCCCATGTTTGTGTATATGGCTGACATAGTCCCATCAATTAGCATCCCCTCTACCTCCAAGAGGTCTAAAACTATCAAATAAAATAGAATACCCTTAGGTTTTAGTTTCACCCCTCCTATCACCTCTAGTAGTGGATATTTTGGTGGGTTGAGTGGTGGAGGCTTTGGTAGTGGTGGTGGCTTCGGCAATGGGGGTGGCATTGGTGGAAGCGGTTTTGGTGGAGGCTACGGTGGTGGCTTCGAAAGCAGAGGTGGCTCCAGTGGAGGCCATGTTGGTGGCAGTGGCCCTGTTGTTGGTTTTGGTAGTGGCCCCGTTGGTGGTTCTAGAGGTGGCTCTGGTGGTGGTTCCATAGGAGGTCCCACTAGACCTTTGTCATCCCAAGATCCTATTTTGAATACTCTTCTTCAAAATATGGATAAGATTCAAAGCCAGTTGGAAAGTCTCTCCCAAGCCTCTTCCCATCCTATCTTTCAACCATTCTTTTGACATAGCCCATTGTCAGTAGCAATCCTAAACACTCCCTTCCCACAAGGAATGGAGATTCCCAAATTCAAAAAATATGGGGGAAAAGGGGACCCACAAATGCATGTGTCCACCTTTAATTCCATGTGTATAGATTTCTTCCATCACGATGTGCTAATGGAAAAACTATTCAATAGGTCTCTTAAGGACACAGTGCTTGAATGGTATTGTTTCTTACCTGACAACTCTATTTTCTCATTTGATCAACTTGTAAATTAGTTTCTCCAAAATTTCCAAGCCAACATCAGAACGAAAATGAACTTTTTCAGATCTCGTCCGATGCAAATAAGGGGATAATGAGAAGATTACTAATTTCATAGCGCAATATCAAGTGCTCTTCTCACAAATCTCATACCCACTGCCCAATTCTGACGTGCAGAAGGTGTTCATAAGGAACTTGTAGAGACCTTGGTAGGAGAAGTTTTCCCTTATGAAGTACCCTTCTTTCGCGCATTTGTGTGCTGCATTAAAAGAATATCAACAAATGGTAGTTCAATTTAGGGGATCCTCCTCATGCTCTTGTTTAGAAGGAAATTCCATTGTATCAATATATGGAAAGGGTAAGGTTTTCATGAATGTAGTAGCCACTATGAATGATAATGACTTCAGACGCAACAGAAAGTTCATAAAGTTAGCATAATCTTATTTCTTCCATCTTGCAGAAGTTGTTAAAGGATAAGATCATAACCTTGGAGAACCCTAAACCTCTCAAGGAACCTTACCCTAGTTGGTACAATGTGAATACCTTCTATCAAAACCATTGATTTTATGGACATCATATCGAATGTTGTATGTGCTTGCATCACAAGATACAAGATCGCATCGAGGACGGTACTATTCATCTCGATGGGAGTAAATAAAATGCAAAAAAATTGGTAGAAAAAGTGAATAATGAGTTGCAGATATACATAGACCCATTTTCATCGCATTTTTCCAACATGATTATCAATCCCTCTGATTCTACCACTCAGCCCAAGATGTATATTAACATGGTCATAGTTACTTCTACCGTCCAGCTTGTGATCGGCTCGCTGAACATGACGTTCAAGTCGTAGGATTTTCCCTTGAGCAACAAGCCCTCTCCCCTCTACATTTTCACTTGCCTGAATGACAACATTGTGATAGGGGTCTTAGTCAACCCCGTGAGTCAAGTGAATGTCATTAAAGAAGATATGTTGTGGCTTAATTCATTACATAAAGGGGAGTACGAAGAAATGAAGTCTACCATCCATACACATGATGGTCTTTCTCTCAAGTTGTATGGTTCAATAACTTTTTTCATCCTAGTTGGACCTAGGGCTATTAACATAGTCTTTGATGTTATTCTGAAGTCAAATTTGTTTAGGTTGAAGTTAGGCATACCCTGGCTAGCTTCCATGAATGGAATCGCCTTCATCATTCATAAGTGTTTGAAATTCTCCCATGAAGGTGGTGTGCACATGGTGCATGAAACTAGATAGAATTTATTGGTGTCTCATGGGGGCTATTCATTGGATCATTTTTGGCTCACCCCGGTTGGTCCACTACCCCTAAGAACGGGCCTACTTTACAAGAATTATATGATGTATAAGACTGCGGGCAAGGGACAGCCAAAATTGACCCTTCCAGTAGCATAGTAGCTAGCTACCTCCTCCTCTTGAAAGGAAAAAGAGAAGCTACCCCATCCTCAGGATGGCTCTCCCACTCCTCTTTCCATAGAATATTTTTGGATGAATATGCTTGGATTTTACCCAGTAAGTCTAATGATACCAGCTTGGCGAAAACCCAAGATTAGGATATCCTCCACCACTTGTATAGAAAGGGAATTAGTCCTCTTGGGGAATCCTCCATGTCTTAGCCTCCATGATCTCCCATTGCTTCTACTCCCAAAGTAGTAAACGGGAAGAGGCCTGTTGCTAAGGCATTAGAGTCAAATCCCCCTACTATTTCTCAATTTATTGCTCTTGATCCCATTCAACAGCCTATCCCTCCACCAAAAATGGTTATAGTGATCATTCCCATGACTGAGCAAAAGCCTCCCTTCCCTTCATAGCTACTGATCTCTAGCTTGAAGAGTCATAGAAACCGCCTTGTGTGTGAGCACAAGCATTGGCAAAAGGATCTCATAGCTGGGTAGGCCACTTTGTAGAAGAAGGAAGAGGAGATGTTCACCCATGTTTCAGGGGCTCCTAATGTGTCCTCCTCTCTCCTCCAATTTTCTTCCATTCAATATATTTTAGTCTTGCTTCTGACTCCCACTGTGAGTGCGAGCACACCTGAGCCCAAAAAGGTGCAGGTGTTTATTTCTCCTTCGATCGATCTACCCCTATTGATGTCCCTTCTAGAAATCCTACCATTCCCTAAACCCATGGATATTCCAAATACTTCGATGGTTTCCATCGTGGTTTCCTCCTCCTCTTCCTCCTCCGCACCTCTCACCTTGGCTGTGGGGAGCTCACATCCCTCAATGAAGTAGAAGGTAGAGGATGACCCTTTCAACAATGGAGCACATAAAAGGATCCCACTTCTTTGAAGCGTGGTCCTATGCTGGCTTATTCTATCTTAGTGACAAAACCAGTTTCAGCTTCCCTTGAGTTTGTCACTACTCTCGAGTCATTTGGTGAGCCAAGTGGTGAACCTCGGGTGCAACCTTCTCTGTCTATTGAGGTATGACATGGATCTCCAATAAAGTGCATGTTTAACTCTCTAGATGAAGTTTCGGCCTGGTTAGTGATCTTTGCAAAAATCGTTGACCATAGCTCCATAGGAGCCTAGTGGAGAAGACCTTGCAGGGCCTTCTTCCTTATCCCTTGTTGTGGGAGGGTAGGAAGCTCCTCCCCTTAATATCCCATCACTACAAGCTTGTTTTCCTTCCCCTTACAATGATCTAGATCGGGAAGTGGACGACCTCTTGGTCGATGAGCGTTAGGAGGAGGCCTCTTCTTTATCTTTAGATTAGATCTGTGTGTGTTGTAATGTGTTCCCCTTTATCCATGCTATGTGTTCCTAGATGACCCTTGTCACCCTTGTTGGTGCTTGGATATAGGAGTGATTTTGTGTCGTAAACCTTCTTCTATTTGTATCATCATTCTTCCATGTTTGTGCTTGATTTTAAAAAAATTGGGGATGATGCAAAGTGTTAGGGGAATTTAGGCTTCCCTTCCATGTTGACCCAATTTTTTATTTTCACTTTTTCTTCTTGTGCATTCTTCACATGGTCTGATATAGTAGAGGGTTGATGATAGTTCATTTATATACTATTATTATACTTATATATATTCATGAGCAGCTCTGACCCCAAAATATTAGATCACCCCTATGTCTCTTGTTTGTATTATTTCTCTTTGATCCTTTTATCTTTCTCTCTTCTTTTCTTGAGTGGTCCCTTTCATGTGTGACAACGCCATTTCTATGATACTTTGATTTTTAAAAAATGCATTTTTTGCTCACAAATATTTTCTCAAGAATCTTTGCAATGTTTTTAAAGAATCACATTCTCAACTCCTAACAGAGTGTGTTTCCTTCATCATGGGTTCGTAAAGAAAGGACTTGAGAACTTCCCTTCGAGGTGGGAGTAGTCTTGACCTTCCCGTTGCGAGGGGGCATTTTCTTCCTTTCGAATTCCTTAATGAAGTCAACATCTTTTGAAAGGGTTCCTTGATGATGAATTGATTTGGGAGAAAAATATCTTTCATAATTTCAAACAGTGCATCCCTTGAGTGGACCCCTCTTCACATCGAATTCTCAAAGGACCCTTTGAAAACCTTCCAAATTATTGGCAGTTTGCGTGACTATCTTCTTATTTTCCTATGTGGTTGCTTTGTGTTTCCTGGAATGTTTTATCTATAGGTAAACATGTCACTTTGTAGGTGCACCTATAAATCTGCTTTCTAGCTCTATAGAGTGCCCTTTCTTTAGGTTTTCTCCATGTGAGAGATCTTGGGTGACACCTCCTTATATGTCTATGGGCTTGTAAGGCACTTACTTTTCTGGGTATCCTCCATGTGAGAGATCTTGGGGGATGCCTTCTTGCAGGTCTATGGGCCTGTGATGTGCTTACTTTTTTGGGCTTCCTCCATGTGAGAGATCTTGGGGGTCGCCTCCTTGCAGGTCTACAGGCCTGTAAGGCGCTCATTTCTTGAGGCTTCCTTCATGTTAGAGATCTTGGGGGTTGCCTCCTTGTAGGTTTGTGGGCCTGTGAGATGTTTTCGTCCTGCGGGATTTTTCCATTGTTGGTCCAAGGGCCTTTGGTGTACTTTGTGCAGCTCCATAGTTCTATGGGGCTATTGAGTCTTTTGTATAAAGCTCCTTAGGGAGGGTACCTACGTAGTCCTTTTTCTACCTTTCACTTTCAAGTTTGCTAGATTGTGGTCTGCTTCCTCGATGGTTCAGGTATAAATTTATAACCCTACTAACTCTTTGATCTACTTTACTGAAGCACTCATTAGTATTCGTGCTCACTAATGTGGGGAAAAAATATATAGGAGCCAATTTGCACCCCTTATGTATATTCCCCTTTCACACACCCTCACCTTAGAAAATCAAATCTGAAGGAAAAATTCTACATCACCCAATTTCCTTTCTTCCACTTTACATTTTTCCTTTGTGTTGATGAGAATATTTTTCAGGGACTCATGCACAGCGAGCAAATTTCCACACGATGCATTGTCATCCCTGACGGATTCTTGAATTTGAAGTTGGTAGAGGCTTTACACTCCCAATTGGGGATGAATTGTAACATCCCTCTTTGACCAACCAACCTAGAAAATTCTTTATTCTTCTCATTCCTCCTTCAAATTGATCCATTCTCATTCCATTTCATCTCTTCACAATCTCTCTAGCAATCTACTCACATTCTCAAGCCATCTCTTAGCATTTCCAACACTCTCAAGCAACATTTTCAACACTCCATGCAGCAACAACACTCCATCAACTCCACATAGCAAGTTTGAAGCAAGCATGGGCTTGGAGTCTTGTGAGACCTCCTTTCATTGGAGTTGCAGTTGTGGTGACCTTGCCAAGTCCATATTCTCCTCCATTGGCTAGTGAGCTTTTGGGTGGAGCTTGTAATGTTTCACTTCTCTCCTTTATGATTTGATTGAGTAGCATTATACTATTTTGTAGTGTGCATTGCTCTCTCTTCTTTCCTTTATCACATATTTCTACTTCATTGCTTTTTGGTTGTCCATGGAGGTGGAAACACCAAAATGGGGGTATGGCTAAGGTAGGCCCCTATACAGCCCCAACAATTTTCCCTCTTTCTTGTGTGTAGGTGAAAGTACGTGTGGAACTAGCTATGAACTGACACTTCTGTGAGTTGGTCTTTATCACTTTAGTCTTTATCTATTTGCTTCACTATTTATGCATTTACTTTTTGTATTTCATCATCTTGTCATTTTTGTTAAAGTCCATCAACTAGGCTATCAGTTAGGTTTTAGGTAGTTTGTATTGTGTTCACTATTTTCTGATTGTATGGACGCCAGCGCGTCGTGTTGTTATCCCAGAACTATGTTGTCATCCTCAGATAGAGAGCTATCTTAGACACAGTACCAACTCTAAAAACCAACTCGCCAGGCCTAAGCCTAATTTATGGATCTACAAAGTGATTGAAGTACATTATAGTCCTTATCATTCCTGATCCTTGTCATAAAACACCTTTTAGAGTGAGGTAAGTTAGGGAAGCCCTCTGCTCTCGACTCTCTGTGACCTGGAGCCTTGGCATGGTTGGTCCCCCTCTCTTACATAGAGATGGAGGTTATGGGGGATTTCTTGTGTTATTTATGGTTTATAATGATAGTTTAAGGTGATGATGTAGGAATAACGTATATTTTAGACTTAAATGTGTGTGGGTGTGGATATATTTTTTATTTTGGAGTAAAGATTTTGGGTTTGGATTTGGTATTTTATGACTTTACACTATTTTGTGATGTTGAGGTGATGAAATTGAAAGATGGGTGGATGACTAATTTTTTTTCTAGTACTATGGAAGACTAAGGAATGTGGGACCAAAAAACAAGAGTGTTCAAGTGAGTCTAGACCTTTAAAGGGTGATAAAAGGATTTATCCTTTTTTACTTGGGACTAGCAACTTCCCAAGAAAAATAGGATAGGGTTTCAAAATCTATTAACTTAGGATTTTCCAAAGTCCTAAGCTAACTTACCTAAGTTGTATGGAGTCAAAATTAACACACTTCTTGAGATAGGCAAGTTCTCAAGTAAAATGCAAGCTAGGGGGTGATCAATGGATTAAAATATCTAGACTTGACTTAAGCCCACTTTAAATTTTGGGTTGGTAAATTGATTTTTTTTATTGAGAGTTGAAATATGGAAAAATGAAAGTTGAATAGATATGGATGCGTAAAATATTAAGAAATGATTATGGTGATAGGTATGAGGTCTAATTCAAAAAATGGAAGAAAACGGCTATGGGTATGACTTAAAGTGACAAAATGGAAAGTGAATATTTGGGATGATAGTCATAGATGTGATTTTTGTTAAATGATGTGATAAAAAAATATGAGGTAAAATATAAGTTCAATCAAAATAGAGATGTTGAAAGTAGGGAGGGATGATTGATGGAAGGTATGTGATTAGGTGGACAAGAGACTAAATCTAAGTAGATTGGAAAAATAGGGATGGGATGATTATAAGGATGTCTAAGATAAGATATTGATAATGAAGGTGATAAAGTGGACACATTTTTAAATGAGGATTATTTTCAGGTGTGGGAGTGGTTTTGTGAATGTTTCAAGTCATGCCAAGTCAACAAAGCAAATATTCTAGGCAATGAATTATAAGAATTCAATTTGATGGGTCTCATGGACTATGTCTAGTGAAACAGTGTAGCCACTAAAACACATGGAAAATATATTGAATAGTGTAAACATTGAAACAATAAAAGTACTAAAATAGTGAAAGCATAAGGTTGTGTAAGCGATAAAGAAATAGCATAGGTGTTGAGATAACAAAAGTGTTTAAATAATGTAAGGATTGAACTATGGAAAGCATTGAAATAGAAAGGGTACTACTATAGGTCAAATGCACTAAATTGAGAGGTATGTTTGTTTTATTACTTTGGAAAGAGTTATGATCAAACAAAAAACACAATGGTTTAATTTTACTTTTTCAAGGTATAAGGTTGATTGAAATACACTAGCTTTGCATAAGAAAACATGTCAAATACTTTAACACATTCCTAAAACTATTTAAGTAGGAGTGACTCCTAGTGTGGGTCCATAGTAGAATTAACTATTAATACCATCTACCATGTAAGGGATAGCTAGGGAGTTCCATTGAAGTATGGGATCCCTTACCATAACATTTCCAAAGGCTTCACCTAAGGTTAACTCTATCTCAACACAATAAGGTAGATTGTGGGTAACTTTAGGGAGTGATATGCTTCCCTTGCACCACACTAAGAAATAATTTATGGTCTTAACTAGGTTTTACAAGATTTGTACATGAATCCTCAAAATACCACAAAGAGTATGTGAGGCCTAATCCAAGAACACTAGAGAATCTACAAGTTTTGGAGCTAAAAACAAGTGAAGGTCCCTTCACCTTGTGTCCTAAATCACTAGGGGTCCGAAGGTTGTGCCAAACACAAAAATGACTAGATTGAGGTACAACTTTCATTCTCCCTCTTCTTTATACCCTATTGGAATGCATAGTTGAGGTTTTCCCTTGAAGTGATGAGATCCACAAGTATGCCTCCCAATGGAAAATAATTCTAAACTTGTTTTTGGTTGCCTAATATCACACTAAGCACAAGTGGAAAGCATACACATGACTAGCACCTTTAGGTTCTATTTTAAACAAAGAATAAAAATGTGAGACTTTTGATCCCTAAGATCAAATTAAGTACAAGGGGAGAGAATAGGTCTACATAAACTCCACGAAAAAAACAAACAATTCATTTACCCTCTAACTACTTTAGTGTAACTAAACTAGTAATAAATAAATATCGTTGACAAGAAAACATGCAAAATATATGTAGTAGTTTCAATTTTTTATAGCTTTGACAAGCAAAAAATAGTTGCACAACTAGGTTAGTGCACTAGTCAAAAAGGGATTAGCCAAAAATATGAAAGACAAAAATAGAAAACTAAAAACAATAAAAGCACTAAACATAAACCATAGGTGTTGAACAATGTAAGCTCAGTTAAAAATGTAGGTGCTGAATTGAGACTAAAACATAATAAACTAAATAAATAATCAAATTTATATACTTGATGGCATATGCATTGAAGCACAGGTTAAAAGTGCTAAACCATAGTGAAAAAGTGTTGAAATAAAATATGTAAGCATTGATCTAAAACCTTTCTAGAAAAGAAAACAAATGTGAGGAATTTTTGTAAAAGCTCCTCAAATGGAAAAAAATAGAAAGCTAAAATGATTATAAAATAATACAAAATAGGTTAGTCAATAAGACAAAACAAGAGAAACATAAAAGATATAGTAAAAAGAAACATAACACAAAGTCAAAAATTCTATTAGTGGAGGCATTGATGTAAATGTGTAGGTGCCAAGAAGCGTAAGTGTTGATCAATTGTGTGCAAGCACTGAGACGTCTTGAACAGTAAGACCTACAAGAAACTATGCATGTTCTTGCACAACAAAGAGTTAAAATGACCAAAAAATAGTAAAAAAATTAAAATCTACACAATCAATCACACAAGATTAGAAACCTGCAAGAAAAGTGAGAAATCAAATGAAAAAAATAGAAATGGAAGCACTAAAACATAATGTGGAGACACTAATTCCAAAGTGTAGGTGTTAATGTAATACCCTGCCACGTAACCTTAAAGAAAGACGCAAACACAACAGAAGCGTAGCAAATTTTTTTAAAAGTGTAATTATAATAAGTGAAGTGAACTACACTTAACGCATACATTCTCTAAGATACGTGACAATCCATTACATTTGAATCCCAATATACAAAAGTAAACTAACCATAGCATATAATTATTACTCATGAAATAAATAGCATACATCCAAGGCATTTAATTCATCTCATAAGATACAAAGTACATTAAGAATCATTTAGAGATTACATTCATTCCATAAAGCAATTACAAAGCTCATTTCTAAAATGAGGGAGTTCATACATTAAAGTTACAATTACAATGTTACAAGATTCCTCCTCGAATTCAAATGAGGAGTAGTACATATACAAAAATATCCAACTGAACCAACAATATACAAAAGATGGTACAAGTAACTGAAACATGTGAGCTCTCCAATCTAGAAGCTCCTTCCATCACAAACATGTAATGGGAACCCAACGGTGTATGGTGCACGTTCCACCCAACCAAGTGGTACCCGAAGGGCCACCCCCCGTGCTAGGAGATAGTAAAAGGGCTTCCTAGGAAAAACCAACAACCTCTAGACATAGGCAACCTCAAGACTAAACTACACAAGTACAATACATAACATGAAGGTTACATTGCTTCCAGAGTAATAGAATCAAGTACATCAACTGCACAATACATATCGTTTCCATAGGAGGAGTGTCACATATAATTTTCTATGGGTTACCCTGGCATAACCTTCGTAGGCTATTGGACCCCCATCCTAGGTTACCCTGGTTGCCTCTACCGGTCATCGGACCCCCATTCTGAGTTACCCTGGCAGCCTCTACTAGCCGCCGAACCCCCATACAAACTATCTTTATTATTATGAGAGTTACCCATTCCTTTAATTCTTTTTAAGTTATCACTTGATTAAACCCTCAGTGAGTTACCCTGGCGCCCATTTGGGTTTCAGACCCCAACTAAGAACCACTCCCCTATTGACAACACAAGGATCTAATCCACAAACCATGGGTAGACAAGGTACACAAAATCTGATAACAAATATCAACCATACTGCAAAGGACAACACATCTCGTTCATAATAACTGAGTGTTCAAATTGAATCACACATCCCATTCATAGTAATCGGGTGTTCAAACTGAATCATAACCAAGTGCACTACCCAAGGTAAATCAAAGGGCTGAACCACAAAACACAACAACCCCCTCGTAAAGTAACATCATCTGGAAGACTTACAAAATCACAACTAACCCAAATTTCCCAATTGACGTGAACAGAAGAATCACCATTTAACAAACAATTCACATAGGAAATAAATCTACCATTACGATTTCCTAAATCCAATTTTTCCATTTCAATAAAGTTCATTGATCAAATAATTCTAACTCAAGGAAATTTTATTCACAAGCTATGAATAAATTAGATCTAATTGTTTAAAAAAATTTCCCAATTACATATAAATGAAAATCAATTTCCCTTTTTAAATCATTTCTTTTAAAAATGTCTAATTCACGCATTTGCATTCTTCTATTATAAAAATAAATTTAAATATATTATTTAAATATTCTAAAATTATATACAAATTTTCCAATATATATATATTGAAATATAAATATATTTTTAAATATATATATATATATATACATATATATAAATATATATAAATATATATAAATATATATAAATATATATATATTATATATATATATATAAATATATATATTATATATATATATATTTACATATATATATTATATATATATATTTACATATATATATAACATATTTTAATTAACTAAAACCCATAATATAAAAATCAAAATCAAAATTTCTTTAAGGGCGACGAAGGTTAATGTGACATTGGTTGTTTGCATACATAGCCATATCTCTCATTCGGGGCTGCACCCTGTGTAGGCTCACAGGCAGCGTCGGCTACCTCCACAGCCCACTTCCCCCTATGGGGATGATTGTGGGGATAGCTCCTATGCCCCCCACCCCCACCAAAGTTTAAACATTTAATTTTTTTATAAATAAAACCTATGATTTAACAAATTAAAATCATCGTACAAACTTTTGGTTTTTTAAAAAATAAATTTCTATGGAAGTTTTAGAATTAACATGCATAAATAAATACTTATATATGTATGTATATATATAATATATATATATACATATATATATATATACATAACTAATCAAATACAATTGTCCAGAAGGGAAAAATTTTAACAAAATTTTCTACAGGAAGATATTATCAAAATAATACAGATGTTTTCCAATTTTCCCAACCAAATAAAATTAATTGGAAAAACTAATTTAAATGATATTCTTCTACAGGAAGATCTTTTCAATACAAATAAGATTTTCCCCAATTCTTTAACAAGAAGATTTTCGAATCCATTCTTTTAGAGACTTATAAATTTCTCTATTGTTTTTCCTTATGAGGTTTTATATTGTTTAAAAATAATTTTAATAGAGGCTCTCTGATTTTACCATAAAAATTTTCTACATAAACTTTTAAAAATTTACACGGGAAATTTTCCAAACACAAAAAGCTTTCAAACCTATAAAATAAATTAAAGCTTCTATACAAATACTTCTTGTACAAGCAATCTTTTCAATTTGTAAAACAATAAAAATAATTAAAGGAATCTATCTTGGAAGCTTGAGGAATTAGAGTTTGAAGAAGAGCTTCCTCTACAGATTCCAAATTGTTGAAGCTTCCTCCAAAATATCACTTTCCAAAAAGATGAAAACCAAAAACTTCTCGAGAACCTTTTTTTCAATTTTTCAACAACTTCCTCTAAAAATATCTTTACCATTCCCGTGAAGTAACCTCTTTCCTTTTTCAGTTATTGCAAATATTCTCTCCGAGAATTATTTCCCCAACAAGAGTAACTTATTAATTTTCTAACACACATGTCAAAATTAAAATATCTTTCAACCAACTCTTAGATATTTCCTCTTTTGATAATTACAATTTATAATTTAAAACTTCACATATTAATTTCTAATCAAATTTAATCTAACTAATTTAATTACTTTATAAAATAAATTTAATCTCAAGGATTAAATTACTTTACAAAATAATTAAATTTAATTAATTAAATTAAATACAAAGCTTCTAACAATATTAATCAAAATTAATTAAATAATCATTAAAAAACCATTATAAAACATTAATTTCCACATAATAAACCTTGCAAAATAAATAAATAACAAGGCAAACAAGGACAACATGACAACAAATCATAATGAGACAAAGATTGACGACACAATGTGGTTAGGGTTGTGGTTTGACAAGGAAACCTCATTACTATCTCCCAATCAACTATATTGTTGGGCATTGGATACACTCAAACCTATAAATCTAGGTGGAGCTAATGTCCTGTACCTGCAATCTTGCAATCAAAGCATATGTCATACATATATATATAAATCATGAATCAAACACACTATGAAGAGAAAATTGTGGAATCACAGGGCACTCACAAGAGAGTGATGCAATCCTATTCCCTTCACCAATACAATGTCACATTAAAACTAATGAAATTAAAATATCAATTAACTATAGATGAGCATATATCAATATCAACTCAAATAATCAACTATGCTAACTAGAAAGCATATCACAAACAATAATCATCCATAAAGTGTACCATCACATCTAAATATAAAAACTATCATCGCTCCAATATTAGTAATCAAATAACAACAACATAGTATCATGGTCTATCAAAGTAAAAGCACTGTCTGAGAACATAAGAAAATCGGAGGGGTACTACAGTTAAACCATAGTGCACGAATTCTAATCCAAAACCTAAGACTTGAAAAATAAAATAAAAACTCAAAAAAATGATTTTTTTTGGGATATGGGTCTTGTCATTCAAAAAACAACATATACACACATGTTTGGAGATATGTAATAACTAACCAAAAAGAATATTCTAGAATATGATATTAGGAAGATATAATGTAAGTTAGGGATATTATCTAAGGGTCACGTCCCATGTAAATATAAGTAGGTAAGAAGATCTATTCACCAAAGGTAAGGAATGTACTTGTAGAAGAATATACTAGTTGACAATAACAGAGATCTAAGGAATGTAATGAATGATTCTTGGGATAATGAATATAGGGAATTCTAAATTCCGACTTATCTTGTGTGTTTATACTATTTTATTTTTATTTACAACTAGTCTTGGATGTGGAATAGCTTATTGTGTTACCTCAATAGAACCTACTATGGGGTCATAGATTACAACTAGCAAAGATATTTTGGGAACAAAACTTTGATTTTTATCCCTCAGATTTCTTGCTAACATTGGTTCTATTTTCGAGACCCTAGTTAGGCTTTGTTGAAGCTTACTGAAAATTTTAAAATCTTAAAAAAAATTACCAGACCAAACAGTAGTTGACAAAATCAACATAATCAACCAAAATTTCATCGTCTTGACATCTACCCTGTGAGAGGGGGTTAGGTACCAAGGGGATGGGAAACGGAAAGGGGAAACATTTCTGGAGAGACCTATGAAAAGATGTGATTATTAATGAAAACTATTGAATAACTACCATGGGATACAATATAGGAGTAATCCTCCCAAAATCTTAAACACCCATGGTTAGATAAAAGAAACCCACAGGAGATTAAGAAGCAAATTAATTTACTATGGGAAGAGAAAATGACCAGCCCTAAGGGAGAAGAAATAAGACATAGACAAGTATTAGAGAAAGAAGAAAGGCATAGGAGAAGAATGGAGTTATCAAAAAAATCAAGGTTAGAGTGCACCATTGGGGGTGTTGCTACACTTGTTGAGGTGGGTGCAGTCATAAAAAGAGGAAAGGATAGAAAGAAGAAAAAGGAGACAACATCGAAAAAGATAAGTCTTTTATTAAAAGGAACTAGAAGGCTTTGAAGTAGTTTTAAAAAATTCATGCATAATCAAGAACCCAAGAGCTTTCTGATAGAGGGGAGTTGTAGCATAGAGGCTCATACCCTGTCAAAACCTTCACTGAACCATAAAATTTTTAAGGAGTTCCTACAGACTTTATAAATTCCTAACAGTAAATTATGAGTATTTAGAAAAGATAATTAACAAAAGCATAAACAAACTAAGAAAGGGGAAAGAATAAATTAATTTGAAGAGAATATGTCAATAACTAATTAGATGAAATTTACTAAAAAAAATATTTAAAAAGTTACAAAGAGTCATAACCCCCAAACTGATACTCATCCCCATTAGGTCTAAAAGCAAAAAAATTGTAGCATAAGAGTTACAAAATCAAAAAGAAGAAAAGAAAGAAGAGCAAAAAGATGAGAAAAATGAAGAGAAGAAAGATCAAGATACCCCATGGACTGATACTAGGAGAAGATTACTTTGATATCAAACTTGCAAGAGATAATGGAAAAGAAGATAAGCCCCAAAATATCCTTAAGAAGGAAACTAAGTCAGTAAAGAAACCAACACATAAGCCTAAGCAAACACAACATCTGAAACAAAGTTCAGATGCTATGGACACCACAATGAAAAACCCTATCTTCAAAATAGACACTACCAAAGCACTAGAACATGTATTTCTTTTAGAATCCCTATGGGATAAATTGGGAAAAGATGAAGACAATAATATGTTATTAGATTTTGTAGGCTCATTGAGAAAAGAAGAATTAGAGTGGTACATGAAAAATTACCCATAGCACAAAGCTATATGGGAATAATTTAGAAACAAGTTCTTAGCTAACTTTGGAACATTAGAGCTACCAATAGAGAGTGTGACCCAAATGAGAAATTTAACACAAGGAGAATGAGAATCCATCGAGAATTATGACAAGAATTTTAAGGAAGTGTGTAGGAAGTTGGAGGAACCTTTAACAGAGAAGAAGAAGATTGAATGCTTCATTTTTGGATTGTGCAAGGACATTACAACCAGATTAGATGGAAGATTATTTGATAACTATACTGAGTTGATTGTTATGGCTTACTAAATTAAAGCCCAACCCTGGAGGAGAATGAAAAAGGATAAGAGTGTTGAAATCCTCGAAGATTTACAATTGAAATATTGTGCAAGTGAACATAGTCAATCAGATATAATTTGGTGTATGTATGACAATAGAAAATGGCACATCTAGAATGAATGTCCCAAAGGTAGAGCAAAAAAGACATTGGCTAAAAGAAAAACAATAAAACCTAACTCTATGTGATGTGTTATTTGTCAAGAATGGGATTTACATCTAATAAAGGATTGTCCAAATAAAAAACATCATATCCAAAATGGAGGAAATCAAAGAAATTACAAAAATCAATGTTGTCATAATCACAACTATAGTACCAATAAAAATAGTGATAGCAGATACCTGGTTCCACCCTCAATAGACAACTGAAATGCATGTGCCATGCAAAACAACCAACAACTGGGTTATCAAGAAGATAATAGAAAATTCAATTATAGAGAGGAATCTTGAGGAAGAGGTCGAACCGATAGAAGAAGAAATTATACAAATTGTTTCAACTGTGCAAAAATAGGACACTATGTCTTTGAATGTTGGGTAGAGAGGAAACCAAAATGCACGTTTTTTGGACAAGATGATCATACCATGTTTGAATATGAATTTTCCAGAACATTCTACCAAAAATTGGAAGATAGCCAACCATCCTGAAGTGATGAACTAAAACAAGGTGCAATAGTAATTTGGAAAGTGTCACAACAAAGAGTTAGAGGTTGTCACTAAATGGATGTATGGACTTCAGATACTTCCACAAAAGAAAATTTGGGAGAAGAGTTAGGAATTGACAATAAAAAGAAGAAATTGGAGGAAAGAAGAATGAAAATGTGGTTACCAAGAAAGGTACCAATAACAGTAGACATAAAAAGAATCAAATAGTAGAAGATACATATGAAGAATATTACATCCTAGAAGAGGAAGAAGAAGAGGAAGAACCAAAACACTTCCAACCTAGCAGAACACAGCATGACGGGGTGGTTAAATGGGCTAAACAAGATATACTTAAACAATAACAAGAAGTACGTTGGTTTACTTAACAAGAAGTGAAAATGCTAAAAGACCTTGCCTCCCTAGTTAGACAAAAAGACATAGTAGCTAAATTAAAACAATAGAGAAAATACTAGAACAAGTAGAAGCAAGTTAATCAAGTATTAGAAAATTGGAACTAGAAGAACATCCCCTTATTGAATTGACTGACCACAAAGTAAAATATGTTATGGTAGATTTGGTAGATTAAGGGAAGAAGAAAACTAGTTGATTTTGAAGTGGTGAAGATGAAAGAGTCATTTAATACTTTCAGGGCATTACTTGGATTAAGATGGTTTGTGAATGCTAATGGTATAGTAGACTCCCAAAAGGAGGAGATTTCATTTTTTGATGCTACTAGAGTTGTACAGATTCCATTGGGAGAATTGGAGGATAGATCTTATGGAGAAGAAGTAACATAGGAAAATAAAGGAGAAGACATCAAAAACCCATATACTATATCCAAATTTCCACATGGGGAAGAAGAAGAAGAAAATCCAAACACTAAAGGAGAACTAGAGTTGAATAGTGATGAATGTAGCATAGAAAGTGACAAAGTCCTAGAAGCTTGGATGAAAAATGAACCAGAGTTGACATCCTGGAGAGTTTATGGATTCTAGTGGGTCTTTATGGTTCAAAGTCAACCCATCAGATCACCAAAGGATAGAAACCAAACTAGAAACAATCGAGATTAGATGCAACATTTCACATATTAAACTGCCCAAATTTTCTAGGATTGGTGACATTAAGGAATATATCTTAGATATGGAGAGAACTTTTAAAGAAGAAAGATAAGGATGGAAACACTACAAGATATATTAATCTACAACACTACAAGAAGGTGGAACACACATAAAACTAATATTTCAGACTTCCCTTCTTGTATTTTGGTTAAAGCATGGGACATACAAGATGAAGGGGAATACCACACCATCCCAAAATATCAAGGGACAATAACCTTGGAAGACCAACTTGTCACATACCTTTTTCATATTACAGAAATACCAGAGGAACTACATGATGTTGTTGAATTAATTTCTATCGAAACGTACCCTTGAAAAATGAATGCCCATGACAGACAACTACTACTAAGGAAATCATTACTATTTAGCTTGATCGAAGGAGCCCTATATAAAATGGGAAAGATGATGTACTCTAAAGGGTCATTTATGTGTGTATTCTTAAAGAAGCACATGAAGGAATATCTTATGGACACAATTTCCAAGATGCTACAGCCCAGAAGATCCTACTATCCAGATTATGGTGGTCTAGTATATACAAGGACAACAAATCTCGTACATCAAGAAATGTGATATCTACCAATGAACTAGATTCCCTACAACATGCAATGAGATGCCTCTCCAATTGATCTTAGCCCAAAATACCTTCCAAACGTGGGAAATTGATTTCATTGTCCCTATTGACCCTCCAAAAAATTATCTAAAGCAAGATTCATTATCACCGGAGTTGAATACCTAACCAAATGGGTAGAAGTCAAACCAACCAAAGACTACATTGCCTACACTGCTACTAAATTCCTATATCATAGTATCATCAATAGATTTGGGTGTCCCTTAAGTATCACAAGCGACCAAGGGAAACACTTTTTCAACAAGGCTATAAAGGAACTAATAACAAACTTCATTATTACACATAATCGGAGCACCCCCTACAACCCACAAGCAAATGGGGCAAGCAAAGCATTGAATAAAATCCTTGGAACCACCCTTACCAAAATGTGTAATGTGAATAGAACTGATTGGGATATATTAAGATATTGGAAATACTTTAGGCATACTAGACAACTTACAAAAGAGCCACATCACACACACCTTTTGATCTAGTATATAGTATGAAAGTCATCCTATCAATAAACTTCATCATCAACAGCCTTCGTACAACCCTCACCTTAAGACTCACTGAGGAAGACTCTGTTAAACACAAGTTGGAAGAGCTAGAAAATTTAGATGAAGAAAGATAGTTGGTTGAATCACACTTATTGGCAGAACGCAGAAGATAGAAAGCTTGCCACAATAAAAACCTAAGGAAAAAACACTTTCACACTAAAGATACCTTTCTATTATATAAAGACAAGTCCAAAAAGAAGGGAAAACTCAAAGTCCACTAGTTAGGAACATACAAAATCAAGGAAATTTTGGATTCTAGAGCAATCAGGTTAGAAACATTGGATGAAATAGATCTACAATGTTAAGTCAATGGAGTAAGACTCAAACACTACCATTAATATTCTAAGCAAAGTTGACTTGAGGAAAAGTCAAGGTTTTGAATAGGGGATGATGTTAGTTGGAAAAAAACATACTGTTGACTTTCTCTTTGTGGTATATTGTCCTTGATGACAAAAATGATTGGTGATTGGCATTATGATACTTGGTGCTCTTTGTATTCAGTATGGCACATTCAGTATTTTGTGGACCATGCTTTGGGTTGATGCATTTGGATGCATTTGTTTATCATATACTATGGTACTGATCATGTGGAGCTTCATGTGTAGATTAAAGTTATCTTGTCTATTCAGGTGGCATTGGTTTTTCAGGTGATATCATGGAACAATTGGTTTCATTTGGATAGGTTGGCCCTTCTTTATTGCACATCAAGTATATTATTTCACGGAACAGTTGGTTTCATTTGGGCAGGTTGGCCCTTCTTTATTGCACATCAGGTATATTATTTCAATTTCTCATTATCAAGTTGATCATGGCATCTTTGACAAGATTCATTTGATTATGTCTTCATGGCATTCTATTGATGATCTTCATGGCTGTCACACAATTCTATGGTATCAACAGTTATGATACATTATTTGATACATGGCACATTGGATTGAAATTATATTAATGCTCTCTTTGTCACTTGAGTTTGATATTTCATTTGGCATCATTGGTATATGAGGTTACTATACACTCTTCAATTGGTTTTGTCATTGCATATCTTCATGACTCTTTCACATTATCTTGGTGTCAATGGCTACGACACAGTGGTTGGTATTTATGACGTCTTCATGTGGTTCATATGCTTCAAATTGACTTAATTTCACAATCAGCTTCTAAAAGATGAAAGGTTTCTATGTTGATCACAGGATCATGGTGTTGTCTATTTGATGCAGTGTTAACTCTTACAGGTGATTGCAAAGGTATATTGTTTCGATTCAGTTCAGTCTTTGACATTCAAATTCAATGTCTTTATACATTTGGTGAATACATTTATTCACATATACTTGATAGTATTGAGCTTCAGTTTAACACCATGAACATAGCATGAATTCATGCTTCATTGTGACTCAGCACTACATGTTGTACATACTCAGGTTTTAGTGTTACATTGGTTATTCATGGTATTCAAGATTTCATTTTTAAATGCTAACACATAGCATTATCAAGCACTTTGATTACATAGCATATTTTATAGTGCTATCGGATTGAAATACTTAATGCTTTGTATTATTTTAAAAATGCTTTCATAAAGCACTACTAAGGCCGACAACATATTTTTTGGGCTCATAAATGTTATACTTTAAAGTGTTTTTTTTAACACTATTAGTTGACATCGATGATATTATTAAGGTTTCGGGCTCATGTCATTATTTTGTTGTAGACTTATTAACATTTGATGGTTATCATTTATTTTGGAGACTTTGGTCTTTTCCATGCATGTGGCTATCGACACACTTATTGCTTGGACAATCAGCTTATATTGGGTGTTGGTTGTGTCTCATGGATTTTGATAAGGCGCATCATATTGTCAGATTCCTTGGATCTCAAAATGATTACGTTTTGACTCATGGATTTCAAAAGTAATGTATTACGATTTTGGAGTTCGATGTAAATAAAATTTAGGGAAAAAAAAAAGTTATTGTTATGTCTTTCATTTCATACTACAAGTCTAATGCCTAGCTATGCCGCCATGGAGGATTTGAGATCATGGTTTACAGCTGGTTTTCAAGCTAAAAGTTGGAAGAGTTTCAGTGTGGAAGTTATAAGAATTTTGCACAATTAGTTGGTAAAAGTTTGGCCACCTTGACAGGTATTTTTGTTTTTAGTTTGAAATTTTTGTGCTAGCTTCAAAGGTAATTATTTTTGTGATTAAGTTGAAGATCAGAAAATTGTAAAGGATTAATCATGTTTTTCACTAACCTGAGTCTGCTCAAGGGTTTTATCATTTTTCAGTGGAAATTCATTGATATATCTATGGTTATTCTTTAAACCCATAGGGGTATCATGATCAAACAACATTGTTTACCAGTTTATAAAATCTGGTTATTGGATACGATTTTTTGACAAGATGAATAACTGTTTTACAAACATTGTATATATATATATATATCTTTGCAAAAACACTTGAGATTGTGATGAGATGAAATAGACTAGATAGAGTATTGTTTATTGTACATAATATCATTCTGTAAAGAGGAAGAGTGGACTCATATTTCTTTTGTCTCTGGTTGTATTACATAGATTATTTTGAATTAGGAATTATTGCAAAATCATTTTGTATCCTATTGTAATTTTATAACTGCAAAGAGTTATTGCAGTTATGAGGTTCTAATGGGTTGCAATACCTTGAATGTTTGATGAAGTTGGTGCTTCAGAAAGTTTATGGGAGTTGGTGCTCCACATTATAACAGAGTTGGTGCTCTTTTGAATGAATAAAAGGATAAGTTTGTGAGTGGTTTTTTATACCCCAAGAGGGTTTTTCCACTCAAGAAATCTTTGTGTTATGTGATGTTATTTTTGTCACTCATTCTATTTCAAGTTAATGTGCCTAATTAGTCATTGCTTTGATAATTTTAGTTTGTTTAAAAGAAAAGATAAGGTTGTTTAAAAACCTTCCTAAAGCAAGTTAAACCTGCATTGTGTAAATTTGAAGTTTTGTTTCAAAAAGCATAAAAACAGTTGTTCACAATTTGATGGAACAATGTTACATGATGCTTTTAATATGAGTTGGTTCTCTTGCATATCTTACTGTAAAGTTTGAGTGTTCATGTGTTTGGTTAAATCTTCCACATTGTTCCAAGGTCAAAAATTTAAGTTGTGCATTCAAATCCAAAAGTTTAAAGGTTATATCACTCTGATTCACCCCCCCTCTCAGAGTAAATCCACTTCCAACAAGTGGTATCAGAGTGTAGGGTCCTGCATTAGGTTTCATACCTAGGATTTATTCTAGTATTGGAAGTCTGTTTGGTTTAAAGACTTTGGGTGTTGTAGTGTTGTGTCTATGATGGTGAAAGGGAGAAGGAATAAGGGAAAAATAAATTCACAGCAAAACATTAACAATCAGGTTACGTCTGAACCTAGTATAAGAAGTAATGAAGAAATGATCATTGACCACAACTCAGAAATGATATAGCATACTATGCATAGAATACCTCAATTTGAAGGTATCAATTTTAATGTGTGGAAGCATCGGATGGAAACTTATTTGTCCTTAGGGTTTGATGTGTGGACAACAGTAGAGAGAGGTTGCACTGTGTTTGTAACATCTCCCTCCACCCTTGAGGAAAAGATAGTTCTTGAATCCAATGCTAAGGCTCTAGATGTTATTTTCAATAGTCTGCCAAATGACACTATTGCTAAAGTTATGCACTGTAGAGATGCAAAGGAAGTTTGGGACAAATTGATTGAAATATATCAAGATGGTGAGTTGCAAGAAGAGATATCTTTGAAAACTCAAGCAAGTTTTGATTCATCTGTAAGTGGTGATTGTGAAAATCATCATAGTTCCGAAGAAAATCTATTTGAGTCTAAATCTCTAGAGATGACAGATGAACATTCGAGTGGCCAAGAAACTAATGAAGTAGATCAATTTTTGGATGAAGTAAATTTTGAACAAGAATTAGATGAGCAAGAAAATGAGCTTGATTTGGAAGGTGAACTTTTGTGTGCTTTAGACACAATTAAACAACTTAGAAGAGAGAACCTGATTTTAAAGAAGCAACTTCAACAAGAAAAGGATATCAAAGATAAGGTATGCTCAGATCTTATAGAAGCAAAAATCCAAGTTGAAGAAGCTAGAAAGATTGAGGAAGTGTTCAGAGATCAACTTAAAGAAAAAGAACAGTGCATAGAAAATCTTGAGTTGCAAGTAGTTTTACTAGGGAACATTGGTAAAGAATCAAAGCAATTAAGTGATGAAAAAATTAGTAAGAGTGGCTCCATGTCTTTGGATAAACTTATTGAAACATAGAAGGTTGCAAGTGACAAAACCGGTCTAGGATTAGAGGAAGGACAATGTTCTAAGACACTTAGTACAAAGAAAGATTTAAACTTTCATGCTGTTGATTTTGAAATTCCAGGAAACAAAAGAGGAAGGAATAGAACACACAAGTTGTCAAGATCTTACTCTGCCTGGCAAGGTAAGTTGATGAAGTATTATTATTCTTTTTCAGGTTATTGTTACTCATGTTTTGAGTATGGCCACAGAGCATCTAAATTTTTGTCTAAAATAAAGAAAAGTGATAAGCAAAGGAACCATGATAATATTACATGCTTCGAATATAATCAATCAGGTCATATTGTAAGAAATTGTAATAAGAGTGACACAAGATATTACAAGTTTGTGGCTGTATGTTATAGATGTAATGGCTTTGGGCATAAAGAAAAGTTTTGTAGGAGTCAATGGGACAAAACATATGGAAGCAACAAAGAGTTTGTAAGGGTCTAGAGAAAGAAGCAAAAGCAAGACAATAGGCTTGTGCTTGATGCACAAGAGACACTATTGAATGCATAATTAGACCAAGAGGTCAAAGGGGATCAATAAATGTATCATCTTACAAACCCCTATAAAACATAGTACCTTTGAGATTCAAGGTATAAATTGTCTGCAAAGTGTCACAGGACAGTGGCATTATCTAATGCATAAGCTTGATATGTGAGTTAAGTGTCTAGGTAGACTAAATACTTGTTTGTGCTTTATCATAACAAGTAACATGGCAGTATAGAGATTGAATAATTCCATGTAAAGGTTAAACAATGTTGATAGTAAGGGAAATCTAGTTGATACTCTCATATGTCTATAACAAGCATTGTTAATGTAGACAAGACAGAGCTAAAATGTGTGACTGTGATCATCTACTGTGTTAAAATCAATGGCATCCACCAAAGTATAAAGAAAGGAGGATTATTGTCAAAATGTTGTAAAGTTGCAAGTACCTTAGTAGACATAAAGCAAAGATACAGTTTAATGGTCTATTAAACTCTTTTGCACATTGGATATGTATAAGATATTCAAATAGACTCGAGATAGTGAGCATGAAAGAAAAAATCTATGCAGTGTTTAGAGAACTCTATAATGTTGCAGTGACAAAGCAAATTTGGCATCTCTGTCATACAAATTTGACAAAGTTTTGACAGTCTTAATAATGTTCTTTCAAGGTGCTTTCTTGGTCGAAGGACAGTATCTTATCAATACAAGATAATATTTTTCACACTACTGTTGGTTTTGGTCGATTCCATTGCTTTGTTGCACAATTTTTTCTTTGTTCTCATGAATGGGTATGTGCAGGATCATCATGGAAAAAACATTCCCTTAAGTGGCAAAAAATTCAAAAAAATCAGAGTTAGGCAACTTGACATAAAAATTTGAATAAGTTATCTATATTATTTCAAAAATATGTAAGAAAGGGATCTATAGAAAATTTAATGTAGTTTCTAAACTACTAGGTTTGTTTAAAAAAAAAGAAAATTTATTTGGTGAGAATTTGAAATTTCAATGCAGTAGTACTTAAATTTTAGGGAAAAAATAAGAAGTAGGTCTCTGTCTAACCACCTAACCACAATAAAATGATAATATTTTTATAATATTTTAGATATAAGTAGAGGACATATGTCCTGATGTGATGCATATTTTTTGTAATTTTTCCCAAGTAAATAATTAATTATGAATTTTTATTACAACTTTTAAAAAATATAAAACTCGTATGTCTAACCACCTTAACTTGGTCAAAACTTCATGAAATTCATTTTTTATTTTTAATCCTATAGTATACAAAGCATAGAATGTGATGCATGTTTTGGATTCAAAAAATGTTATACCGTTTGAATGCTATATAGATGTTTTTCAATCAGCCTATCAATCAGGACTTTAGTCACAATTCAAATAGAAAATGAATAATAATTACTTGTTTAATTCAAAGTAAAAGCATAATTTATATTGGTGGAAAGATGAGAATCTCCTCTAAAAACCCTTTTCGTTTCATCAATTTTTGGTTAAAAATAAGTTGCCAGCCACATACCCATCATATTGCCACTTTTTGGCCCATCATGATCCTGCACATACCTGAATCATAAGGTGAAGATTATTGTTGCAATTTCATGGTAACACAATTCTACCATGTTGCATTCTTACTCTGGAAAGTTCCTGTTTAGGCATTTCATTTGTAAAGAATTAGGGGGAGCCCCATTGTGAATTGATAAGATTGCTTGGTTAGCGGCAGTAGAGTGGAAAAGCTTTTCATGCTTATATTTGTGCCATTAATAATTGTTTCATTGTATTGACAAATTGAGAGTAGAATTGGTTGTGTTGGACAATATGTTTGGATCATGACCACAGTATGATGTCAAATATGCTTTCAAGTTTTTTTTATGTTACAATGAACAATACCCATCCATATTCTTGGGCAATGTGAAGTAAATTCAACTAGGTTTGAAAGTCTTATTTGCTTATGTGCTCAATGCTATTTCATTATGGAATGAGTTGTTTGGTGATCAATGAATTACCATATCATATCATTATTTATCTAAAAGGGGCAGTAAAAGCATTAAAGGCCAAAACATTTTTTAGCAAGTCTCTTCATACATTCAAGATCTTGTAGAACATCCGGTTACTAATCAGTCAATCATATTTATGGTGTGTTGTTTGAATTTTGTTAGGACTAATTATTTTGATAGAATACAAGATCTATTCCAATTGTCTCGCATACATCTTTATGATCAAACAGATCATTGCTTCAAGGGGAGCTTTCTTAGCTCTCCTAGCAGCTTCATGTTGCCTTTATGTTTTATTTGCTGCTTCATTGCTATATTTGTAGTTGGTTGAGCTACTGGTTTTTGGTATTTCATTGTTTACCCTTTTTCCTTGATACAAAAAGGGGGAGAAATATGATTCTTTTTGGTTGATCATTGGTATCATTTGGGTTAGCATTGATGTGATTTGGTTGATCATGTTCAATTCAAATGGTTTCAGATGGTTTTTGGGTTTGGATGGTTTTTTCCATCAAGGAAAAATGGGGAGTTTGTTGACTTTCTCTTTGTGGTATATTGTCCTTGATGACAAAACTGATTGGTGATTGGCATTATGATACTTGTTGCTCTTTGTATTCAGTATGGCATATTCAATATTTTGTGGACCATGCTTTGGGTTGATGCATTTGGATGCATTTGTTTATCATATATTGTGGTACTAATCATGTGGAGCTTCATGTGTAGATGAAAGTTATCTTGTCTATTCAAGTGATATCATGAAATAGTTGGTTTTATTTGGACATGTTGGCCCTTCTTTATTGCACATCAAGTATATTATTTCATGGAATAGTTGGTTTCATTTGGATAGGTTGGCCCTTCTTTATTACACATTAGGTATATTATTTCAATTGCTCATTATCAGGTTGATCATGGCATCTTTGACAAGATTCATTTGATTATGTCTTCATGGCATTCTATTGATGATCTTCATGGTTGTCACACAATTCTATGGTGTCAATAGTTATGATACATGTCACATTGGATTGGAATTATATTAATGCTCTCTTTGTCACTTGAGCTTGATATTTCATTTGGCATCATTGGTATATGAGGTTACTATACACTCTTCAGTTGGTTTTGTCATTGCATATCTTCATGACTCTTTCACATTATCTTGGTGTCACTAGCTAGGACATAGTGGTTGGTATATATGAAGTCTTCATCTGGTTCATATGCTTCAGATTGACTTAATTCCATAATCAACTTCTAAAAGATGAAAGGTTTCTATGTTGATCACAGGATCATGGTGTTGTCTATTTGATGCAATGTTAACTCTTACAGGTGATTGCAAAGGTATATTGTTGATTCAATTTAGTCTTTGGCATTCAGATTCAATGTCTTTATACATTTGATGAATACATTTATTCACATATACTTGATAGTATTGAGCTTTAGTTTAGCACCATGAATGTAACGCCCCGCCATGCAACCCCAAAGGAAACTAATTCATCACACATATATGGCACAAAATTTCTTTTAAAGGAACTAATATGCAACAACATACATCACATGAAATGTAACAATATATGTACAACATATAACACAGTTCCTTGGGGTTACATAGCTGCATCACTCTTCATATCAACATCATTACATTACATGAGAGATAGACATACACCAATAACCAAATGACCCGAACATGGATCATACATTATCAACACGAAGATACATTGCTCAAGGTTAACATCAATACAATGTTGTTTCCCAACATGGATGGGAAGAGTACAATAACATGGAACAAAACATCTGAAATGTAGGAATACAAAGCTACAAGTCGGATCCATCTCTAGCACATCCTTGGAATCACCGCACAAGGAACCACTCTGCACATCTGGAACTTTGGATGGGGACCCAATGGGGTGCATAGCACATTCCACCCGACCACCCCCATGCTAGGAGTAAACAAGAAAGATCCTCACCCAAGAATTCAAATGAACCATTGGTAACAAGACTCCACAACAAGGATAACAAATCACAAGATAACAACCCATAACATTTGCAACACATAACCACAACAAGAGTAATGAAAAGTCCAACAAGAACCAATTGCCAATATTATAGATCAACACTAAATAACCATAAGAGGTTCCAACAACAATAGGGTCCCAAGCCTTCAAAAGAGATCACAATATCAACCAACAATAAATATCAAAGTACCTTTCATTAACATCAATAAAAAACAACGATAATAAACAACTCCAGAGGCAACATGAACAAGGGAAAACAAAGGGCATAGTGGGAGAGTTTCATCACATGGCCTTACATGGATTCGCCAGACTACCTATCATTAGGAGCCGCCTCCATCTATGGTTATCCAAACATCCTATCTCAAGGTGTCGCCCCATAGTGTGACTCATGCGGATCCATTTACCTTTCGTAGAGACAAGGTAGTGACCTTACCAACCAGGTCTTCCCACCCATCATTAGCCTTTGAGAGTGCTAACGGCAAGGGTGAGGTGCATGCTTTTATCTTGTTACGTTATTACTACCCAAACCCTCTAATTAATTAATTATGTTATCACTTGATTAAACTCACAATGGGTTATCCTAAACCAGCCACTTTGGGCGTTGGCCCCTATTGAGAGCCACTCCCCCTTACTAGCAACAAAATCTCAAAATCATAAAAGGGCAAGCCAACTTGCACAAGGTATCAAAACCAAATGAAATATCAATCACCACGTGAGGCATGCACCATCTCACGTTAAAACTTCATAGTAAAAAAGAACATTTTTCAAGTGCAAGACTTAACCCTCCAAGATCAATTCAATCGTAGGAACAGTAGCTCACAAGATTCAACATGAAAACCAAACATAAGGAAACATTTTCCCCAACCTCTGGAAGACTCTCAAATCACTAACACAAGGTTCCCTTGTCTAGAAAAGATGACAATTACAAGATCTCAAGAAACTATTTTCAATCCACGATTTACTAGTCAACAAGTATAAAATAGTGAGTGGCAACATCCCAACAAAATCTCCATACTCAATCCCACTAAGACAATCAATTCAATACCAAATCAACCTCAAAAGTCAAAACCCTCACATTAACCCTTAGGTACATAAAGGCTCCCTCCAAGAACCAAAATCATCACCATGCCACAATCAACCATAAAACCAACCGCAAAGTCAACCGACAGTACCATGCTTGCAAGCAATAACACTTTGGTCAAGAACTCAACGAAAGATCAAAAATGGAAGCGAAATGAAATAGTTTTCTCATTTGATTAAATTAACGATTGTGAAATGATATCCCAAGGTAACTCCATTATTAATGAAACATTCACTACAAAACCCCAACATTAAATTTCGACTCTAAAATCATGCTATCATGGCCCTATTGTAATTGCTCATTTTCACATAACAATTCAAAGATGTAAGCATAAATAGAAAAGTATCAATACCTTTTTACTAAGTAAATTCACGAAGACAATAGTATTATTTTTCTACCACTTTACTCCCAATACATACATACATTTATTAATATTATTCATTCATATTCTCACATCTATGTTTCTATTAAATGTAATTACTCCTATATATATATATACTATACATCTTTGAATTATATAAAAATATTCATGAAAATAAATATAATTAAATGTATACATATTCGATTTATTTTCCCTTAATGAAAAGTTATATATAAAAAAAAGCATATTTTTAAAGTAAACCAAAGAGATGCTCTCCTTTCTAAGTTTAATGTCACTAAGTAACTATTTTATTTAATTTTCTTAAACTTAAAGACTTTTTCCCACATGGAAAACTATATCTTCACCATTAAAATAAAAGAAAGATAAAGAAACCATTTAGTTAAGAAAAGTCTTCATGAGAAAATTCACGTGGCCCCTAAAAAAAACTCTTACAATGCTAAAATTTTTCTAATGTGTTTTTTTTCTTTCTTTCTTTGGAAAAGTAATAACCATACTATGTTTTCCTAAATTTAAAAAAAACAACACATGCAAAAAGTAAGATTCCTTACCTAAGCCAAATAACTCCACACCTAAAAGCATTCGGTTGAAATCTTGAGGATTTATTTTAATGTTATTTGTTTCCCAAACTTAACTTTCCCCGCGTGGGTGGGACCACTTTATTTATATGAATAATATAAAAGAATGTTAGTAAATTATGAGTAATGATTTCCACTGAAAGGCAGCCGGTGTTCATGCTTGGAAGGGTGGAATGTTTTTACTTTGGAATGATACAAAATGGTATAATGATAGATTAAGGATTTAAGCCTACCAGCTACACAACCGCGTACCTAATCAACAGACATTAAGATATTGACCATTTATTCTTTATCCCAAAATAGAGGCGATTACAATTGTAAGCAGGAAAGGAATGCATAAGACCAAGGAACATAAAATAACCATTTGCATGCCTTAGAACAGTTGCTATTGAGGAAGTAGATTTAAAGCGGCATCTATAAGATGGTAAAGGCAAGGAGAGCAGATCGGTTACCATGTATTTTCTAATTTCTCTCAACAGATACACTGAACTTAATCAATAAGGGTTCGACACAAAGTAACTCAATATCTCCAATTTAATGAAGCTCTCAGGGACGTCTCCAGGCATTGTAAGCTATGCTTGTGCTCTAGGTAAGCGCAGTCCTGCAAGTTTAGTGGATGAGGACTGCACATGCCTCACACATCAGTAACCTTTATTGAATTACATATATAGTTGATCATTGGGTGTGCGCGACTGACCTTCATACCCGTGCTGGCTATCATGGGGACACCCTAAACTGTATTACTATGATGCCAGTAAAACCTGCGGTGCCTATGGATCACATACGAATATAAGCTGAGTATTTCAAGCAACACTGCTCTCTTTTCTTTTGTTCGATCCTAGAATGCTGCAACTTAGGTTCTTCTCTAAAACGTCTGTGCAGGAATGGCCAGGTATGGTGAGGTTCAAAGTAAGGAGATTGATGAAAGTTAGAGGAATTAAAAAGATAGTTGGGTGTCTTTGGATTGAAGACCATTAATGCTTTTGAAACGAAGAAGGTCGATGTTCAAGAAGATAATGGCATCATGGCTTTTGTGATAAACAAATTTTAGATCAAACGCAACTTAATACGGGGTCGACGTTAGGACAAACACAGATACTATTACCTAGATTTAACGCTGATTCCGGGCTCACAAACATCGTTAATCACACAGTGAGTTAGTTTGACACAGCATCAAACGAGGAGAAACAGGGAACGGGTTTATGCATTACACCCTATTGTTTGCCTATATTAATGAATCGATATTGGCTGCCAACAGGGATTTCTCTGCTGAAATAAAATCATAGTATATATATAACTCACAGCGATCCAAGCATAAGAGGAATGCAGTCTAACAGAACACGGTCGATGATAGAAGACTCAAGATTGAACAATGAATTTATATTGGAATGCTACGAAATAGAGTTCCAGCGACTAAGGAATGAGAAAGACTCAATGTCCACTGAGAGTTACCAATTTACATATATGACATTAACATTGGGTTACCGAATACAGCGAATAAATAACACGCAAAGCTATAGATAGCTATGTAAATTTCGACCCAGCATGCAATACTATACATAATTCAAGAAATGGCGAAGACAAGAGGGTGCGTACCTTTAGCATACACAGATTACATCTGCTACAAACAATGAACCATAGATATCTCTACTTATATAAACTCATTCTTCCACTTCGTCTGCCTTTTGTTATAGACTGAACAATAGATCTTGTATGAGGCGATGCTAATTTTTTTCCTGGTGCACATTCTCAATGGTTTCGCAGACCAATCCTGATGCCCCCCCGTTTCCCCGAACTCCCCAGAAAGAAATCAAGGAAATATATTTTTTGCCAGCCCTCCCAAAAAAAAATGGCCGAGAGTCTGTCCCAGAATAAGGAGAAAATGGATGATTCAAAAATCCTCCATCTCTCTCCAAGATAGTAATTAATTGCCCACCAGGAAAGCTATTCCTTTTCAAGAACCAAAAATCCACCAACATGGCAAGATTCTAGTTAGAAAAATAGTATGGAGTCGTGCATGTGCACGTTTTCTGACTTTTTCCTATTTTCACTTGTTTTTACATCAGTTCAGAATCTTATCTTCTAGATTTAATTAAAAATCACATTATTTTCCATATTCAATAATTATCCTCTCAAAATCATCACATTATGGGTTATTAAAATATAATGTAAACAACACCTTTTTACCAAAATCATTTAATCTAATTACTTAATAATAAAACATTTACCTTTAACAAAGTAATTTAAATTTAATTATTTATTAACAGTCCATATCCTTTATATTTCGTAAAGTAAATTTATTTACTTGTTTATTTTAATTTTTTCACGTTTACTTAGATTACCCTATAAACCAATTTTAATTTAATTAATGGATTAAACCAGGCCATTAGAATATTACGTATAATTCAATAACATACGAAACAACAATAACACAAATAAACACTTACACATGTATCCAGACGGACCATAACAGAGGGGCACTACAATGAACATAGCATGAATTCACACTTCATTGTGACTCAGCACTACATGTTGTACATACTCAAGTTTTAGTGTTACATTTGTTATTCATGGTATTCAAGCTTTCATTTTTAAATGCTAACACATAGCATTATCAAGCACTTTGATTACTTAGCATATTTTATAGTGCTATCAAATTCAAATACTTAGTGTTTTGTATTATTTTAAAAGTTCTCTCATAAAGCACTAAGGCCGACACCATATTTTTCGGGCTCATAAATGTTATACTTTAAAGTGTTTTTTTTTTAACACTATTAGTTGACATCGATGATATTATTAAGGTTTTGGGCTCATGTCATTATTCTGTTGTAGACTTATTAACATTTGATGGTTATCATTTATTTTGGAGACTTTGGTCTTTTCCATGCATGTGGTTATTGACACACTTATTACTTGGACAGTCGGCTTATATTGGGTGCTCGTTGTGTCTCGTGGATTTTTATAAGGCGCATCATATTGTCGGATTCCTTGGATCTCAAAATGATTACGTTTTGACTCATGGATTTCAAAAGTAATGTATTATGATTTGAGAGTTTGATGTAAAGAAAAGTTAAGGAAAAAAAAAAATTATTGTTATGCCTTTCATTTCATACTAAAAGTCTAATCCCTAACTGCGCCGCCATGGAGGATTTGAGATCACGGTTTACAGCTGGTTTTCAAGCTGAAAGCTGTAAGAGTTTTAGTGAGGAAGTTATAAGAAGTTTGCACAATCAGTTGGTAAAAGTTTGGCCACCTTGACAGGTATTTTTTTTTTAGTTTGAAAGTTTTGTGCTGGCTTCGAATGTAACTATTTTGTGATTAAGTTGAAGATCAGAAATTTGTAAAGGATTAATCATGTTTTTCACTAACCCGAGTCTACTCAAGGGTTTTATCATTTTCAGTGGCAATTCATTGATATATCTATGGTTATTCTTTAAACCCTTAGGGGTATCATGATCAAACAACATTGTTTACCAGTTTATAAAATCTGGTTATTGGATACGGGTTTTTGACAAGATGAATAACTATTTTACAAACATTGTATATATATATATATATATATATATATGTATATATATATCTTTGCAAAAACACTTGAGATTGTGATGAGATGAATAGACTGGATAGAGTATTGTTTATTGTAATGTCATTCTGTAAAGAGGAAGAGTGGGCTCATATTGCTTTCACCTCTGGTTGTATTACAAAGATTATTTTGAATTGGGCATTATTGCAAAATCATTTTGTATCCTATTGTAATTTTATAACTGTAGAATTATTGCAGTTATAAGGTTCTGATGGGTTGCAATACCTTGAATGTTTTATGAAGTTGGTGCTTCAGAAAGTTTATGGGAGTTGGTGCTCCACATTGTAACAGAGTTGGTGCTCTTTTGAATGAATAAAAGGATCATTTTGCGAGTGGTTTTTTATACCCCAAGAGGGTTTTTCCACTCAGGAAATCTGTGTTATGTGATGTTATTTTTGTCACTCATTTTGTTTCAAGTTAATGTGCTTAATTAATCATTGCTCGGATACTTTTAGTTTGTTTAAAAGACAAGTTAAGGTTGTTTAAAAACCTTCCTAAAGCAAGTTAAACCTACATTGTGTAAAGTTGAAGTTTTGTTTCAAAAAGCATAAAAACAGTTGTTCACAATTTGATGGAACAATGCTACATGATTCTTTTACTATGAGTTGGTTCTCTTGCATATCTTACTGTAAAGTTTGAGTGTTCATGTGTTTGGTTAAATCTCCCACATTGTTTCAAGGTCAAAAATTTAAGTTGTGCATTGAAATCCAAAAGTTTAAAAATTATGCCAGTATTGGCATGGTGTGATGGTTTATAGGTGGCATTGTTGTTCTTGCCACCAAGGTTCAAACTCTGTCGGGGTGGTATTGTTGAATGGTTGTACCCGGTTCATAGCTCCGGTCAAAAGTGTTTACCCCTTGAATAAATAAAAAATTTTAAAAATTATATCACTTTGATTCACCCCCCCCCCCCTCTCAAAGTGAATCCACTTCCAACACATGCAGACACCAATTTAGAGATATGTAATAACTAATTGAAAAGAATATTCTACAATATAAGATTAGGAAGATAGAATGTAAGTTAGGGATACTATCTAAGGGCCACATCCCATGTTGTAAATATAAATAGGAAAGAAGATCTATTCACCAGAGGTAAGGAATGTAATTAGAAGAATATACTAGTTGACTATAATAGAGATATAAGGAATGTAATGAATGATTCTTGGGATAACAAATATAAGGCATTCTAAATTTTGATTCATCGTGTGTGTGTATACTATTTATTTTGATTTACAATTGGTCTTGGATCTAGAATAGCTTATTGTGTCACCTCAATAGAACCTATTCCGCAGTCATAGAATACAACCAACATAGATATTTTGGGAACAAAATTCAGTCTGTATCCCTCATATTTCATGCTAACAAATCCCACTAGGAAATGCCAAAATAAAAATAAGGAAATCAAATAAGGAAACAAGAAAAAGATTAAGCATATAAACCATGTTGCAAGTATGAGAATATTGGTTTTGTCATTGATGTGAACAAGCTTGTGTTGTCATTGGTATCAACTAGTTGATGGAAGAAGTGTTAATTGAACTATTTGGGTATGCATGTATAGTTGAGGTATTGAGGAAGTGTTGTGAGTACATGGAGCTATCTTTATGATGAAGATTTTGGAGATGATGTGAGATGCTAAGATGATGTCCTTTGTACTTGGTTTCCAAGTAATTTTGAGAAAATTTGAAAAAAAAGAGGAAATAGTGTGATGAAGGTGTGTTCGGTGGTTCAAAATGTGCTTCGTGTTTCTTATGTGTTGATGTTATGTTTGTGTGGTTCAAATATGGTGGTGAGAGATGTTCAGAGATGTTATGTTCAAGAGATGGTGTGTTGGATTGTCATACAATTTAGAAGTTGTGTTCACTAGTGTGTGACTAATTATTGAAGAGGTGTCTAGGAGAAATGTCTTTGCTCCACGTTTCTCCATAGTTGTGTTTTAGGTATTGCAATTCTAAAGATATGTTTATGGTATTGGTATCTTTCCTGTGTCAAGAGGATTCATGGTTTGGTGTTCCGGAAGATGGTTTTCTGAGTTACAGTGTGTGATAGTGTTGTCTAGATGTACTAGGCTTGTACATTCTTCAGGTGAAAGTTGTTGTGAAGAAGTTTGATGCATTTTAGGATGTTGGAGGAATATTCTATATTGTGTTGAAGCATGGTGTGTGGTTCACAAGTCATCTTGATATTGATGAAGTGTCTACTTAATTGATTAATGGTGTTTGCACGGGTAACAGTCAACTTGGTGTTTGCACTACATGTGAAGCATCTTTGAAGTTTGTGGTAGCGTGTGGTTCAATGGTGTTGTTGATTTGGGTCCAAATTAAGCTTTGATGTGGTTTGCATTCACTTCTACCTACCATAGAAGTGTTTTAACACTGACTTAATTTGAATTTGCAAATTTGAGGTGCACTGTCGACCTTGGAGAGGGTTTCAAGGTTAACAGTATAAGTATGAGTTGAATCGTTGAAAGAGGTTAATATATATGTAAGATAGATGAATGTGTGAAGTGTATGATGCAAGTGATGTGAAATTGAGCAGAGCATGTGAACTTTCAAGTGTTGGATTACCATATGCAATGAGTAGAAGGTGTTTACAATCATTCAAACAGGTTGCGAAGGTGTTGAAGTTGTTGTGGTGGAATCCCTATTGCATTGAGATCGTTTTCTTTGTGTAACATTTCTTATTTATCTTTTTTTTGTATTTCCACAGTGAACCTTGGTTGTGAGCCTTTTTGGATAGTGTGTCCTATTCTGGCAGTGAGCCTTTGTACCGGTTTTGCAATTACTTATATTGTGAGCTAATCCTTACTGTGGTTTTTCCCTTCTTAGGGTTTCCACATAAATTTGGTGTTGTCTTGTGCATGGTGTTAAATTTGTTTTAGTTTCTTTTATATTATTTTCATGTGAATATTTCATAACAGATTAAGGGTTTAATGAATGCTTGTGGGTCTAAATGTCAATAAGGTTTTTGGTGTTTTGATAAGATGCAACTGATTCACCCCACCTCTCAGTTGTCTTTTTCATTCAACAATTGGTATGAGAGAAAGGTTCCTTAGAGAAAATCTTAACATCTTGAGGTAGATCTGGGATGGAGAACAAGAAGGAGATCCCTATGTTTGATGGCACAAACTATACATTTTGAAAAGTGAAGACGGGAGGCTATCTGATTTACCTTTGATACGATGTTTTGCAAGCAGTGAAGACTACTTACAATATACCTCAAAATGGACTGAGCATAAGTGATGAGATTAAGGCCTGTGAAAAAAATGGTAAAGCAAGGTTTGTTCTTTTAAGTAGTCTTGCAAATTCCAAATTAGTGAAATTTATGGATCTAAAAATTGCTAAAGAAATTTGGGATAAGCTACAAAGTATTTATGAAGGGGATGATAAGGTTAAACAAGCTAAGGTGCAAAATCTGAAGACACAATTTGAGAACCTGTGAATGTTTGAAGAAGAAAATATCACAAGCTACATGCAGAGAGTTGATGAAATTGTTAGTGCAATCAAAGGTCCTGTAGGAAAGGTTAAAGAACCTAAAGTGGTAAAGAAAATTCTCATAACTCTTCCTAAATATTACAGTCATAAAGTTTTTGCTATTGAGGAAGTTGCAAATTTCAATACTTACACTAGAGATCAGTTGTATGGTACACTAATTGCATTTGAAATTAGAGATATGGTCCAAATACTAGTGTGAAAGTGAAGTCTACTTTCTTGAATGGAGAGTTGGAAGAGGAAGTATACATGGAACAACCGAAAGGATTTTAGTTGTCAGATAAACCTAATATGGGTTGCAAATTCAAGAAGGCATTGTATGGATTGAAGCAAGCTCCTAGAGCTTGGTATGCAAGGTTGGACAAGTATTTGATACAACAAGAATTCAATAAAGGCACCGCAAATAGTAACCTTTACTTTAAGGTTGAGAAAGATCAAATCTTGATTGTAGTATTGTATGTTGATGACATAATCTTTGGAGGCAATGAAGCTATGTGTAAGAAATTTGTAAAAGAAATGCACGAGTTTGAGATGTCTATGTTTGGGGAGTTGAATTTCTTCCTTGGGCTACAAATCAATCAAAAAAATAAAGGAATATTCATTTCACAGTCAAAGTATGTCAAATAAATGTTGAAGAAGTTTGGAATGGAAGACTCCAAACAAGTATATACTCCTATGGTTACTAGTTGCAAATTAAGAAAGAATAATGAATCCCCTAAGGCTGATCAGAGTAAATATAGATCTATGATTGATGGATTTCTATATCTAACTACTACTAGATTGGATATCATGCATGCAGTTTTCCTTGTGGTTAGATTTCATAGAGTCACATGTTGTAGCAGTGAAGAGGATATTTAGATACCTAAAGGGAACTCCAGATCATGGCTTATGGTATCCAAAAGATACTAATTTAACATTGGGTGCTTACACAGATTCAGATTGGATTGGTTGTGTGGATGACAAAAAAAGTACAAGTGGTGGTGGGTGATCCCACAATAGTGGTTTACAATTTTTGGCCAAATTGGACACTGATATTTTTTTTTTAACAAAATCTTCACATTCGGGCTTTTATGGCATTTGATTAAACATTGAGGAATTTAAGATGATGCAAACTAAGTCTTGTCATATTTTGTCGTAAGATTCACAAAAACATTTTTTCATTTTTGGAATGGATTGTACATACTTTCCATCTCCCACGAAAATTGGTTTTTTTTTTTCAAAAAAGCGGCTTATTTTCTAAAAGTGGCGCCTGCCAAAATTATAGCATAACTTTTTCTGAAAGATAAATTCAATTCTTTTCCCGGTAGATTTGTAACTCGATATCTAGTCTTCCACTTGATTAGATAGTTTTTTATTGAATATTTTTTTCTTTAAATCAAGTTTCAAATCAAATCAATTTACAATTTAGACGCCAGCACAATAAATTACTCTTGCTTATAGCACTACTTTGGCTAATGTGAAATTATTTTCTTTTTGTTGGATCCAGGACTCCAATATCTGGTGCACTCATGTTTTTTTTTAAAATTGATAATCTTCTATTTTCCACTTGTGCAGAACAGAGAGTTTTGTTTTCGGTGAAAAACCTATATTTAATAAAACTTAAAAAATAGATAGATAATATAATCAAAACATATTAAAATTATATTCATTGGATAGCTCGTTTTGAGGGGAACTTGATACTAGTTGGGTTTACCACAGGGATCTCCTCCATTTTCATTCTCAAATTGAGCTTTGAAGTGCAAAATTCTCAACAATTTTGGTGCCTCAGGGGGGAGGGTGAAAAAATGTGGGTTCGGTCGAATAGTTGTTTGGTCGAAGAAAAAAAAAATTCGGTCAAATAGGGGTTCGACTGAACCCACACACCATAGAATAAAAAAATTGATTTTAAATGGGTTTGACCGAACATTCTAAAGATGTTCAGTCAAACACCTTGTTTTTAATATTAATATAAATATTAATTATATTCTTTTTAAATGATGACTTGAGAGAAAGATATGGAGGGAGTGGGGGTAGGCAGTAAGGCTTAAATTTGATGGCCATATGACCGTATTTAAATATTTTTGCCATAGAATACAATCAAAATTTTAAGAAGATTGTATCAAATAAAAGGAGATATTTTGGATAGACAGTCAAAATTTATATAGAATTATAATGATATATATGTTTGATTTATATATAATTTTACATACACTAAGGTATATCATAATGTTTTAAGGGCACCCTTGAATAGATAACTGTAATTAAAAAATTTGTTGATAGGAAAAGTCGACCATCAAATTTAATCCTTGGTAGGAGGGAGATACTTCACAGAGAGAGGGGGGGGAGTGGGAGAGAGATAAAGGGTAGGGGGTCGTAGGGTTTAAGGGTTAAGGGTAGAGGAGCTCGAGAGGGAGAGTGGGTAGGAGGGAGATACTTTTTAGAGAG
>VDFB02027644.1:0-62435 GCA_007258455.2 Sequoia sempervirens | reverse complement strand
AGTGATCCCGACCCCTCTCCAACATGCATTTTTTGAACTTGTGCCTCCTCCCTATCTTCAAGGACCATGCATTCTTGAGCTGATTCATTTGATCCAATGTCTAGATTTGGCTTGACTTGAGCATGAAAACTTCTTGCTTGTTGAGCCCTTCCTACACATGTGTCACAAAATATTTTGCAAACAAAAGTGAGAGATGATGTTAAATATATAAGTGAAGTTTATGTATGCAAGAAAACAAACTGATAAAACATGATGAGCTATAAGTGAGAGAAGTTTGTGCTAGTTTTATATGCTCATCCATACCAATAGAAGGAAGTGATCTTGACTCCTCTCCAACAAGCATTGTTTGAACTTGGGTCTCCTTCCTAACTTCAAGTTCCATGTGTTCTTCAATGGATTCATTTGATCCAATATCTAGATTTGGCTCCTGACTCAAAATTGAGGAATCCCTAGAGCATAAACATAAAAATAATTTGAGAACATTGAAGTGATGAAAGTAAAATATGAAAGACACAAAACACTGTAAATATTGAAACAAAAGAATTGGCTTAAGGAATTGTAGTCAAGGATCATATAAACATTGCAACTTGCATGACCAAGATGACTTGAGGATATTTAAAAGTATTTATAGTCATTCAAGTGCAATGATGGTTAGAAACCTTCAAAGTAAAATTCCTAAACACACACTTGAGAGTGAGAGAGAGAAGAAACAAGCATGTACCTTGTTTCTTTCTATGATAATTTTCCAAGTTTTGATCACGCCTCTTTTGTTCTTCTTCTTTTGACAATTTTCGCTGAGATGCATTTTTTCTTTTTCTTTGTTGTCCCATTTTCTTCTTCAACTTAAAGATGACTCTAAACAAGTCCTCTACCAACTTATTTAAATTATCTCCAAATTTTTCCTTGATTGATAAAATGAAAAGTTGTCGAGGCTCCAATATTTTCCTCCTTGATAAATGTGCAAAAACTTCTACAAAATCTATGCTCCAAGTGAATCAAAATTATTCAAGTTTACATGGAATAACTAGACCCTAGTTTAAATGAATCAAGCAGTAAACAAACAAGTTATTTCATTGTGGAGTTTGTTGTTATTTAATTCATAGGTATGCACAACATATCTAGTAATTTTAGAATTTTGTTAAAGTGTCAAAAATGTATATTAGAGGTATAATTTGAATTGAATTTTCTTAATTATATTTGAATTGAATTTCAAGTTAGTTGTTGAAAATGTATAATAGAGGTATAATTTGAATTAAATTTTCTTAATTAAATATTTGAATTGAATTTCAAGCTACTTGTAAAAAATGTATAATAGCTCGATATAATTTGAATTGAATTTTCTTAAAATTATATTTGAATTGAATTTCAAGTTACTTGTCAAAAATATTATATCTTGTTCTCAACTCAATGGTTCATGTTGCTTAAGTCATTTTTTAAAAAAAATATTATTGTGATCAACATGAATGAATTTAATTATAAAATGGCATTAATTTCCCTAAAATTCTACTAGAGATCAAATGTATATTGATAAGGAAATGTAAGTTGTAAGAGGTCATAAAACAAGAAAACATGTATGTATATTGAATATTTAAAGCTAAAGGCATTACATATATTATGCAAACATGTTTAAACCATAAGCAAACACATGTACATATATGTAAAGGATTCAATACATATAAACATAACACATATTATAAGCAAAGAGGCAAATGTATGTATATATCATATAAGAAAATATATGTACATATCATAAAAGCAAAATGTAAATTAAAGATCATAAAATGTCAAATACTAAAGATCAAAAAATAAGCAAATGTATGTACATCATATAAGCAAGTGTAAGTTAGAGATCATCAAATATCAAATACTATTTTAAAGATCATCATATAATCAAATACACATGTGGTAAAGATCATAAATCTAGAATGCATGGCCTAATATGAATGTCTACTCCTAGACGAATGGCCATCTGAATGAGAACGATCCTGCTCTGATGGATGTGTTGAGCCCTACAAATAAAATTGTGTACAAGATGTGCTAAATACATATAATTTATATTCAATAAATTTTATGAAAGTTATTTTTAAATGAACTTGTATTTTTAAATATCAATCTAGATCTATGCATACATAAATATATTGCATGTACATATACATGTGTGATTATATAAAAATGTAAAACTCACATGTCCACTGATAGCAGATTCATCCATAGAGTCACATCGATCATGCACACGATCTGGACCAAGAATAGGAGTGATATGAGGTATGTCCACCTATAACAATATATACACATATATATCAACTTACATGAATATCTAGTTAAAAAGAAATTTAAAAAATAATGAAAAAAGAATTGAAACATGCACATGCACACATACATGCACATCATCTGATATCGGATGACCTAAGTCCTTTGAAACAGTCACCTCCACCATATCCACCAAATGATCAAGCGATGAATCAACATCTGCATCCATTCGATCTATCCCATGTCGTGCCATAAATGATGAATGTAGAGGACTATCAAGGTGAGATGGCATCGATGATGATGAACCAGAACCAATTAACATATTAGTAAAACCCATAGTCTGTGCAGCTACCATATGAATTGTAGGTGGATCCTGATGCGCACTAGTGCTCGGTTGAGAGTGATGGGATCCTGGAACTAAATGACCTCTATGTCTCAAATGATCTCTAACATGCTCTATATCGATCCCATTATCTGATGCAATGTGGGCATATGCCTCCAACAGGTCCTCAGCCAAATAATGCAGAGTCATGCGTGACATATCTCTTGTAAGTGCATCAAGCTGTGTAGGAGTAGGGATGCCGGCCACTGTAAAAGGATCCGTGGTGGTCCACTTTGCTGAAAATGGTGTGGATCAGGAATGTCTAGATATCAAATATTGACCTACACAATCATCAAATATCCTAGTGGTGGCAGCCGCAATGTCACCTACAGTGTCAATTGCTTCCTTTTGGGAAGCAACGACAACCTCATCTGCTATGGGGGCTAGAGCTGGGGTGAGAGCAGGAGACCTGTCACCAACCAATACCCTAAACACTGGGGGTGGTCTATTTGCTCGACGATAGGTGGGCCTATTAGCAATCCTACCACGCCCCTAACCAGCATATGGCGGAATGTCCAGGTAGTTAACTTTGAGGCCCAAATGGACCTCAGCATACAACTGTTGAACAAAATACAATTGAATTTGGTCATTGTTTGGGTATAGACCATGTGGTGCGAGAAATCGTGGGTAGATCAATGAGGCCATAGCATGATCGATACATCTAGTGACCTGATATCCCCTAACCTTACGCACATTTTGATAAAATGGAAAACAAGTGGCTTTTATCATTTCTTTGGTGACACTATCTTGTATTTGTTTAAGGGGAATGTCACCATGTACTTCTTCCCGCATGCAGGAAAGAATAGCAGTCAATCTATCTAGGGAATATGCACTAGTCCTCTCAAGTTCATCTTTTATTTTTTTCTAGACTATGCAATATTAACATGCATGGTTCACTATATATCCCCGGGTTTGCACCCTGTGCTAATGAATCTCTCAATTTTTTTATCTCATTACTAGTATTTGCAAACAAACAATCTGGCACAAGTGGAACATGATCTGCATTTTCCATGTTATATATATATGCAGTACACCTAAAAAAGAAATGAGACTTTGGTAAATAATATATCTAGATAAAGAGAATACAAATCTAAAATAGAACTTGTAATAATTCATCTACTCATCAATAATATTTTCATACTATTAACAATTTAAAAAGAATTGGAAGACAACTATAATCTATAACATAGCATCCTTAAATGGTTAAATTTTAAATGAAATGATGAAAGAAAGAATAAGAATACAAAGATTAAAGTATAAAAATCATTTGAAAATAATTGGGATAAAAATATTTAATCTAATAGTTGTTAACATAAATGAACTTCAATTATATAGCCAAGAACATCAAAAAATTATAGATTGGAAAGCAAAATAAATATCTCATATTACTTGAATCAAATCTAATAAAGTTTGACTTCATTGCATACTTGTTATAAATATCTCACATGAACCAATGAAACTCAATGTGTCTCCAAATTACATAAGAAGAGAACCTAAATGTGAAGAAAGAAAAAGAAATTCAAAATCCATCTTTGTAATGAGTTTGTTAAAATTTAAAAACATTCAAGAACCCCAAAATGGTTTGAAATTGATGAGCATAATAGAAATTCTTGAAGGCAAGAGGTCATCACAAACCATTCGTTGTGGGCTTCAAAAAATTTCAATGAATGGTTTTCCAATAAGATGTATTAACCAAAATATTCCAAATTTTTATACAATTACTAAAGATGTACAAAATGAGACCTTTACTAAATAAATTTCAAAGATTCATGTAAACAAAAAGTTTGATCGAAATAATATTGTTGTTAAAGTTTTTTTTAATGCATTAAATTCTATTGTAAATAATAGTAAGGAAAAAGATAAAAGAGTTGCTCATAGACTAATAACATCATTAGTAACAAATTAAATAATTAAAAAGGCTCAATTATTAAGGTAAACTTGTCTTGAATTAAGCCTAAATCGTAAAACATTATCAAAAGTACCATCACTAAGATCATGATTAGAAAGTCCTATTGAAAATCATACTTGGGCTTTTAGCAATAGGCTTCCATGAGTCGATAAGAAGCTAATTAATAGCACATAGGATGAAATTCAACAATTTTGACACTCTAACTCTAGATTTACATATGAGGTTGGAAACAACATTTTTTATACTCTACCTAGGCCATGATTTTTTTATCAGTACAAAGAGTTTATGATAGAAATACATCCATTATTGTTGAGTTAAAAGTAGGTTAAATATTATTTTTCTTAAAAAATCACTTTTATATAAATGTAGGTGTTTTGAAGAACAAAGCTATAGTATGAATAAGTGATTGGCATTGGCTATAAATTTCAAGGTGGGGACATTCAATATAATTCATAAGGTGTTATAATATTAAATGCTTTCATTGTTTAGTTAGTTTTAATCAATGTTGTATGATTTATTAAACATTTTTTAATATTTAAATGTAGGTGTTTTGGGGAGTAGCAGTGATAGATCTAGCTCATTGAGAAAGGATATAGGTAGAGAGGAGGAGTGACCTTGACAAGGATTGAGACATGGATCACCTCAGGGTGGTAGATATGAGTGGAACATATCCATAGAGAAGGATAGGCGAAGAGGATAGATATAGAAAAATGTGATCAACATAGATTAAATAACAAATAAAGCATAAATCAAATACTTTAATAGTATAAAATATAAAATGTAACCGAGCATTTGTGGGTTTGCATCCCACCAAGCATGTCAATTTGTAAGCATTGAATTTAAATAAATGTAGACTTCAAATTGAATTAAAAAATCACCTCTAATAGAGTGAAAAGATGAATTACACAAAAAATGAACTAAAATTATAATGAAATACATATTGACAAATGGATATATCTTGCAAATGATAAAACATTTATTGCCCAACTAGATAAAATATACTTGCTCAAAATTGAGACGATAAAATGATGGATTTGATCTCAATTTATAGATTTTTTATATGATGGATAAATTGCTAGGATTTGATCATGTATCATGAGTTTAAAACCCAATTAAAATGTGGCTACTATTATTACCTAATTAACTAATTTATTTATTTAATGAAATTTCTTAATTATTTTGATCAATGAATTGATTGAATTATTTTCAATTTTTATCTAATTTGATTAAATATGTTAAATAATTTGATTGATATATAAACTAATTTATCATAATTTTCATTGAATTATCTAGGAATAATAGATTAAATACTTGGATTTATTTTAATTTATTTCAATATTTGTGAGAGAATGATTCATTTAAATATTTGGTTAATTTATTCTACTCGAGTAACAATGGAGGCCGATTTGATCAATAGGAGAGCATTCATCCCATCCCAAAAAGGGAGTACATTTAGAGTTTGGGACTTTTTTTTCAAAATGTTGAAGAAAATTTTCAAGATTGATTGCTGGCGTGTGGAGTTAGTAATTTGGGTGACCGTAGGTGACCAAATTCTATATGAAACTCTCTAGTTAATGTCTCTCTCTTAGGTAGTGTCTTTATTTTTGTTTAATGCTATGGATCTTCTTCAAAATTATGGTTTAGTTGCTTAGTTTGTAGTGGATTATGTTTTATAAGTTCTTTTTGGACCATTCCCTAAACAATTCCATTTAGGATGATGACTTACATAATGAAAAATATTTTGTTGGGTGTTTGCTTAGACACAAAGTTTTAAAGGAAAACTCTAGTTTCCTTTGTGTTTGAATTTCTTTGAAATGAACCTTGCAAGAATGGGATGAATCTTTAGTGGAAAATACAATCAATGGACATAAAAGAGAATTGGGCGCTCTATTGTATGGAGAAACAATGGAGGCACATAAGGAAATGTTGTTTCTCCTCACTCATGTCCCTCACCCTCTACTAGTTTTTGCTATATATATGTAATATATGGGCACTCAAAAAATATGTAATATATGTCTTCTTTTTAGGTTTTTTTTCATTTATGGTAGGTTTTCTTAATCAATTTTGTCTATATATGATTGCTACAATCCTATTTGATGGGTCTCTTGGTTTTGTCCCTACACCTTCATGATTTGTGGGTTGACATGCCCTTCTCTATTTTGTACTTTACTATGGAAATTTTTACAATAAATATTTTAATTAGTTTAGGCCTTGATCATTTTAGGTCTGAAAAGAAAAATTAATTTGATTTTGATAAAGTGTAGGAATTAAGGTATCATGAATTTTGTTAATAAGTGGATGTTAGGTGTTCAGGTGGGGACCATGGTATGGATATTCAAGTGTATGTGAGATTTAGTGTCTACAAAATGCAAAGGTAAATCAAAATACTATAAACATCAAACTTTTTTTGGAAGGATAATATAAAACAAAATCTAAACACACTATAAACATTGTAATAACAACCATGTGTACTATATATATGAGATTGTATACAACCATGTGTAAAATTTACAACCATGTAAAATTTATTCATATGTTGTTTATTAAGAAAAAATGTCATAAATTATATTTCTAGAAATAAAAAGGACTACAAATATGGAGGGAAAAAATTAAATAATCTCAACATAGCAAGGATTTTACAAAGTGATAGATAATTTTCTCAAAAGAAAAAGTATGTGTTGTGCACAAGACAACAAACCACTTTTTCATGTTTTTTGATGTCTAAATATTTACTTTCCATACATGTTTGTGAATACCACATAAATTGAGATGCACGATTATTTTAAAATCTTCACATGCATCTTAAAGTGGAAAAAAATGTAATGATAAAATTTGCATATCCATATTATTCCTATTGTATTTTTTGCCTCATTTTGAATATATATATATATATATATATATGGTGCAATATTGTGCAAAGTGGTAATAATTCCCCTAGAGTTTATGACCTATTATATAGACATAAATCAAACACTTGAACTCCATTTTTTCCTTACACACATCTTATCAAAGCATTTTTTTGACACATATCCACATATCCACACATCCACTTTTCCTAATGAATCTTATGTGTATGTCTAATGGTGGCATGTGGAAGGATAACTATGGCTATTGAAAACTTTACCATTATCTTGACAACTAATTATGGCTATATGATTATCTTATTGTAATGAACCTAAGTTCATTCAATAGATATTAGTGAAGTTGAATTAGGAAGCATGGATTGTGCTTTATTCTACACATTTTACGTTTAAAAATATGGGTCTAATTTTTGCGATATTGAAAGTCAGTTAAATTTCTTCAATAGTATATCCAAGGTATAGGGATATATTAGTGGTAAGAGTAGTGTAGGATAAAAAGGAGAATGTATAAAGAGGGGAAGGTCTAGAAAGGTAATGACATGGTAATGGAAGGAGAAGTTACACTATAAGGTTAGATTTTCATAGGATAAGGAGGAATGGTATGAAGAACATATCTGTATAGGATAGTGCTAGTAGTAACAATGGTGTGAACATATATAAAAGGATGGGAGATAAGAAAAATACTAGTGGAGAGAAAGTAGGACATGGGTGGTGGATCCCATGGAAGTGGTAACTATAGTATGATAGGAGGAATCATTATAAGAGGATGAAGGGTAGATGGATGCATAGAGGGTACAACATTATTAAAATCCATTAGAGTGGTAATATTATGAATAGTATTAATTCCCTAAGGATAGCCACCTAATACATTATATAAATTACTAGCCAACGAGTGAGGATATTTAGGGTGGAGAGGTGCATCAATACGTAATTATCAATTTAGGAAAATATCTTGTTTACCAACATATGTATCTAAATCATAGTCTCAAGTGATCATTATTTTTCATCTTCTTTAATGTGGCTCTTTATATGGTTGTCATTAGCTATTATATGAAAAAATGATTCAATCGTCATTTTATTTGCTAGTCATATTAGAGTTAAGATGAAAACTCCATAAAACAAGATTTTAAAGGATATTAATTTAACTAGATAAAAGATCAAGGAAAACACTCTCAAACATGCAATATACCCCAATTGCTTAGACAATGCATATTTCTTAATAATGTGTGCAACTAAAAACTAATAACATGTAATGAATGGATGTAGGTGATAATAATTAAATAATCCTAATTGAACTACCTGGTTGTCCTTTTTATATATTTAAAAAGTTGTAAGAGCATTGTATGAAATTGTAAGATGGGAATTACTTATGAAATGTTATATGACACATAAGAGAATAAAAAATGGGGGTTACACTAGAATATTGATTAGAATTATGAAAATCATCAAGATCATCTTAAATAATAGGTTTGATTATGTCAAAAATGGAGTGTCGGTTATGAGGAGGATTTGAATTTTTTTGACAAGATGTAAAGAATTTGCTAAATACATCCTATAAACCAAGTCAAGGAATATGATGTTGAAATTTGTGCCAAATTTGGTGCCATTTTTAGGTCATTATTTTGGCTCATGGCTTTGGTTAAACCACACTTTCTTTATGGTTTAAATTTTTTCTATTTATGGGTGATTGAGATGGAGAAAGCATAATGATTTTGTAGTTATCATCATGCTACTAGAAATTACTCCATATTCACATGTTTAAATGATACTACTATAAGGGTATGCACATGAATATTTTATTGTAAATGATATTATTATCAAATAATATAATTGGTTCATGTTTTTGGTTGTGAGATTTTTCTTCCAAGAGGATTTTCCCATGTACATAATTATGTTATAAATTTATAATTTATACATTTTTCTTGTAACTAAAATTAAATCTATGTATCCATAGCTTTGATTGTTGAAATGGGAAGGCATATTTCATTTACACAAGACAAAAATGTATGCAAAATAGGGAAGCAAAATACTGTATGTTGAAAATTCTTTAAAAACTTTCAAACAAATGCAATTTGAATTCAACAAATTTGAAAAAAATTGCATTTATGGTTTCGAAATTAAACAAATAGATGCATTTTGAACTCTAAAAAAATTGAATTTTAAATACCTAGTGCTCGATAGTGCTCGATATGCAAACCGGAATGATGACCTTTGGAGAGACGAACTTAAATTTTCTTTCGTTAGAAAGAAAAACCTCTATTTGGTTGTTGTCATGCTCTCGGTTCGCCGCACGCACCAGGGAAAGTGATTGGTAAAATTAGAAAGTAAAAGTGACAATTGAAAATGAAAGAATTTTTGGTTTTTGTCATATTTAAGGGGTTCGGTCGAACCCATGTTCGACCAAACCTATTTAAATCTGATTTTTTTATTTAGGTTTTCTTGGTTCGGTCAAACCAGGGGTTTGACCGAACATATGTGTTTAGCTGAACCCCTTGTGAGGTTCGGTTGAACCATTGGGTTTGGCCGAACCCATTGAATATGGTGAAAAGAAAAAATGTGAAATTTCCTTCCTCTTATAAATTGTAAACCACTATTCTAAAGCCACCCTGGTGCATTCTTTATTGGATATAGATTGGTGCCATAGCTAAGTAAGAAACAAGATTTAGTTTATTTATCTACTACAGAGGCTGAGTATATTGTAGCAGCATCTTGTTGCACACAAGTCTTGTGGATGAGGAAAACATTGAAAGATATCATAGTGGTTTATGATGAGCTTATTTATATCTTTTGTGACAATACAAGTGCAATAAACATTTCAAAGAGCCTAGTGATGCATTCAAGGACAAAAAATATTTCAATCAGATATCACTTTCTTAGAGAGAAGGTTGTGGAGAATGAAGTGAATCTTGAATATGTACCTACAAAGGATCATATTGATGACATATTCACTAAGAATCTTCCTAAGGATACTTTTGAGTATCTTTGGGAGAAGTTGGGGGTCATTTCCCCTCCTCTGAACTAGATGCATATGAATATGCATCAGTCCAATGAATCTATGGATTCATTCTTTGTTTGGACTGATGTTGTTGGATACCTCTTAGGGGGAGTAGGTAGTTGTATTGTAGATTGTTGCAGATTGGTGTGTGCTCGGAAGGGGGAGTATTCAAAGCAATAATGGAAAAGAGTATTCAAAGTTGTTGAAAGTAGGTTATGCAATTTCAAAGAGGGAGAATAATGCAAGAATTTTATCATTTTCCATTGATGTCAAAGGGGGAGAGAGAACCATGTGAAAAAGTTCAAGGTATCAAGGGGAGAAAGTTGTGTATGTTGTGTAATCATTATTATCAAAGGGAGAGTGAAGCATGTTGAAAGGGGGGGAGACAAAAGTTGTGTAAGATGTCTAATCAATAAAAAAGAAAGGAGAGTTTTCTTTGATGATTTTTCACATCTTGTGTTGCCATCAATGACAAAGGGGGCTATTGTTGCAACTATGAGTAGATTGGTGTTGTCCTTGATGTCAACAAGCTTGTGTTGTCATTGGTATCAACTAGTTGTTGGGAGAAGTGTTAATTGAACTGTCTGGGTATGCATGTATAGTTGAGGTATTGAGGAAGTGTTCTAAGTACATGGAGCTATCTTTCTGACGAAGAGTCTAGAGATGATGTGAGATGTTGAAATGATGTCCTTGGTACTTGGTTTCCAAGTGCTTTTGAGAAAATTTGAAGAAAAGAGGAAACATTGTGATGAAAGTGTGTTCAGTGGTTCAAAATGTGCTCCACATTTCTTCTGTGTTGATGTTATGCTTGTGTGGTTCAAATATTTTGGTGAGAGATGTTCAAAGATTTTATATTCAAGAGATGGTGTGTTGTATTGTCGTGTAGTAGAAATTGTGTTCACCAATGTGTAATTGAGTATTGCAGAGGTGTCTAGGAGAAATGTTTTTGCTCTGTGTTTCTCCGCAGTTGTTTTTTAGGTCTTGTGATTCTAAAGTTGTGTTGATGGTGTTGGTCTCTTTCTTGCATCAAGAGGATTCATGGTTTAGTTAACTGGAAGATGGTTTTTTGAGTTACAGTGTGTGATAGTGTTGTATGGATGTATTGGGCTTGTACATTCTTCAGGTGATCGTTGTTGTGAATGAGTTTGATGGATTTCAGGATGTTGGAGGAATATTCTAGATCATGTCAAAGCATGGTGAGTGGTTCAGAAGTTTTCTTGAGATTGATGAAGCATTTACATAATTGATTAATGGAGTTTGCACCAGTAATGACCGATCTGGTGTTTACATTACATGTGAAGCATCTTCAACATTTGTGGTAGCATGTGGTTGAGTGGTGTTGTTGATTTGGGTCCTAATTAAGTTTTGATGTGGTATGCATTCACTTCTATGTGCCACATAAGTGTTTTTGCATCAACCTAATTTGAATTTGCACGTTTGAGGTGCATTGTTGACCTTGGAGAGGGTTTCAAAGTTAAGGATGGCATGAGTTGAATTGTTGAAGGAGGTTAAGATATATGCAAGATATATGAATGTGCAAAGTGTATTATGCAAGTGATGTGAAATTGAGTAGAGCAATGCAAACTTTCAAGTGTTGGATTACCAGATGCAGTGAGAAAAAGGTGTCTACAATTATTCAAACAGGTTGTGAAGGTGTTGGAGTTGTTGTGGTTGAATCCCTATTGTGTTGAGATCATGCTCTGTGTAACATTTCTTCTCTATCTTTTTGTATTTTGGCAGTGAGCCTTTTTGGACAATGTGTCATATTCTAGCAGTGAGCCTTTTTGTATCAATTTTGCAATTACTTATATTGTGACCTAATCCTCACCATGGTTTTTCCCTCCTTGGGTTTTCCACATAAATCTAGTTTTGTCTTGTGCATGGTGTTAAAGTTGTTTTAGTTTTGGTTATTTGCTTTCCATACTAATACTTCATAACAAATTAAGGGTTTAATGAATGCTTGTGGATCTGAATGTTAATGAGGTTTTTGATGTTTTGATAAGATACAATTGATTCACCCCCCCCCCATCTCATTTTTCTTTTTCATTCAACAAACCAAACATTTTACCTCAATTGACCTTGCTCCTCTGATTGAGTTGAAGTAGAATGCACCCTCTTCCACTTGATTTGCTCCACAAATGATTGATTGGTAAGTTGAATAGAAATGTGGATTCTTACAACCAACATAATAATAGTATAATGATCTTATTTTGGATATTAAATTAACAACATGAAGTTGGATTGCAAGTGAATCATTGTAATGAATGGGAAAGGCCTCCAATTTATAGATTTTAGGTGGAAAAAATGGAGGGTCAAGATGCAAGGATCAATGGAGGGTTATGATTGAGTGTTTAGCCTTGTGTCAAAAGGGGAGGCTAGGAGAATGACATGTGTCACAAGGAAGAAGGTTTAATTGTGATCACACATGTGTGAGCACACATATAGGGTAGCTCATTAGTGTGAAGTGGAAGATTTTTGAAAAGGGTGAGAAAATTAAGGAAAGTGATGTGTGGAAGAAAGGGGAAAGGATAGGGTTGCTACACATGTGTGAGCAACCAATGGTAGGTCAAGTCAAAGGGTGGGGTGTGGGTAATGTGGAGGTGAGGTGACACATGCATGCTCACACACATGTGAGCATTAAAGAAGGGGGGCATTTGTCACATGATGGCAAGTTTGGAGGATTAGGAGGAATGTAAAATTTGGAAAAAAATATTAATTGAAGTTAGTAAAAGATTAATTAATTTATTAATCATGGATTAATTAATTAATTAGGATTAGAAAAATTATTGAATAGGGGATATGGTTGAATTAATTAAATTAATTAACCTTAGAAGAAAGGGAAACATAATTAACTAAACATAGTTTAATTCATTATGGGGATGAATGATAATTAATCAAATAACAAATAACTTAATTAATTACAAGAATGAATAATAATTAATAAACAACAAATTATTTAATTAATTACAAGAATATGGAAAGATGGTGAATTAAAAATATTTATTTAATTAATTATATAGTGGATGATTGCTTTCAAGGTGTCTATAATTGGATTTGACTATCTTAAATAATTTGGCCTTGTCCAAATAACCTATTTTCTTTGGCATGGGTGATTTGTTTCCTAGTCTAGCCTCCTCTTTAATGTTAGTCATCTAGTGATATGCTTCTCCCATCAACTTGATCTTGGAAATTTTCAATTTGGACTAAACTAGCACTTGCACCAGAAAGGGGTGCAAGGGTCACGTCGATAGATAAATATTTATAAGAATATGTTAGAGAGTACTTTCTTACACAAATACAATTCTCTTTTCTATTTGATACATGGAATCCCAAAATATTTCACAAGTTCCTATTGTTGGAAGGAATTGTAGGATGCAATTTCAAAGTCCTAAAACCTTAGTACCTTTATACAACAATCCAAGATTGACAATTTTTTGTCCTATAACCTAGAGAAATTCAAAGACTTCTACATAAAATAGTTCCACTTTATTTGCAGCCTTTTAAAGGAAAATATTGGTTCCTGGTTAAAATTCGAGGAATATTTCAATTGCCTAGTAGTTGTTTTTCCTAGCATGACCTTTATTTAACAAATAACAATAGAAATCAAATTTCTCTTGCACAATAATATTGTTTGTACCTGAAATATCCAATACAACTTACTTGCAATATCCAAAAGAAACTACAAATCAGAACATATTTATTTTTAAGAGACCAATTTGCAAGTGTTTGTACAACTTGTGAAATTATAAAAGAGACTTATGATATCTATAATGGGAATGCTCAAATTCCTACCATCAAGAGTAGCCAAATTAATAGTATATCTAGCAAGAGCTTCAGCTAGAGTTTTTTTTTAGTCACTATTAGAGAGCATGCGACTTCTCATCAATAACAAAGACTAGGTCTATAGGAAGGTCATTGGATTGCTCATTTCCTTTCTTTGGAAATGTTATTTTGGTCCCTTTTTTCCAACCAAGCTTAACCTTGATGGTCAAATTTTCCTCAATGGATAGAGCTTTACTAAAACAAAAGATATAAGAATAGTGTCAATAATCTTACATAGACTAATACATTTTTTTAGATTAAGAAAGCACTCAATATCAATCAACTAGTGGGAAAATTATGTCGTGGGCTTGCCAGCATCTAGCATTCAAAACCATGGATACCAAGCTCCAATAGAATGTAAAAAATAAAAATTCCAGAATATGAAAAATAAAAATCTAATTTGGAAACTACAAACAAATGCACTCACATGCCATACTTTCCCTCGGCACCATGTAGGCACACAACACACACACACAGAGGCATGCCCACAACACTGTTTGAGCACATGGACATGCACACACTCAAGGATACACACACATGCGAACATAAGTGATTACGCACACACAACATATAACACAATACATTCACTCACATGCACACATGCAAACACAAACTCAGTCAAAATATAAATAGATAGCATTTATCATATTTTGATTCTTGGTATGTGCAGAGAAATGGTTTGTGCATAAACAAATTGATTAAACTTTCAAGAAATGATTAAAAATATACAACAAGAAAATATTAAATCCCAGGCTAAGCAAAGCAAGCTAGGTGAGTAATTTGTCTACATAAATGAAATTAGTAAAATTTAAAAAAAATCTACCTGATAGTTATGCTCAATGTACCTATGTCAAACTTTACTTTTTCTTGATTTTCATTTGTACACTAAGTGAACTATCACTCGGGTGAGAATTCCAAAACCTATGCATAGTTCTGAATGTTGAGGGATTTTCCCACACTTTTGGATCTCTTCTCAGTGCCCACACGCTCATGATCAGCCTTATCTTCTAAAGTATAAAGTAGATAGCATTAGTGGCCTATTATTCTCGAATTCAGCGTGCTCAATTCAAGGGATAACCCCTATGAAACTTGTCTGTTTTGTAGTCCACATACTCTAACCACATAAAATGAGGCAAATTGCATTGGTCCTCGTGTGTGGTCACCCATCCTCAATAAGTCTTTCTAAGCATTAACCTTTGTTAGTTCGACGAAAATTGCATTTTAAACCAAGTTGTGAAATTTCAATTTTGGAAGTTTGAAATTTTTTTGCACATGTAGGAGCTTTGTTTTTCACTGCTCTTACATATTTCATGCCTTAGTCATTTTCTGGCACATGTAGGAGTTCTGTTTTTTAGCACTTCTACATATCAAAACACAAGTCACATGTAGGAGCTCTATTTTTTTACCACTCTTACATATTTCATGCCTTAGTCATTTTCTGGCACATGTAGGAGCTCTATTTTTTAACACTTCTACATCTCAAAACATATTTCACTTGTAGAAGCTCTATTTTTCACCACTTTTACATATGACATGTAAAAGCTTTGTTTTCCACCACTTTTACATATGACATGTTAAAGCTTCGTTTTTCACCGCTTTTACATATGACATGCAGAAGCTCTGTTTTTCACCACTTTTACATGAAACTACCCTAGTCCTTTAATATGTTGAAGCACTGATTTTTAGTGCCAAGAAGAATTTGAAGAAGAATCTTTATCAATAGCTTCAATGAACAAAATGATGTATTTCCAGCTTATTTTAGATTTGAAAGGCATCGAAAAGTCTTCAATCTCATCGAAGGAATTAATCTCAAAAATCCTCGTATCTCCAAAGTACACTCCAATGCTAGACAGTGATGAAGTGGACGTCATCATGAAGTTTTCATGGAGAAAGATGTTGAAGAAGGCCAAATTTTTCCTTAGATTAGATTTCCCAGTTTTAGCATTTTTCATGCTTTATGTAAATAAGTTTTGACATTTTACATGTCATTTTGCAAAATGTAATTACATATAAAATCAAAGATGTTTTCTTATTATGATGGACAACATTTTTGAATAAGTCTTTTAGGTAGGTGAGATTTTCCTAAATTTGTTCACCTACTTTTCCTAGATTTTCTCTTCCCTCTCTTTTATAAATATGAGGGAATTCTTTTGTAATAGCTACCTTTAATCTTTTGCAACAAAATACTACCCATTTTGAAGCAAATACATGAAACTTTGTGTTCATCTTTGTGAATCTAGATCTGATCAATAAAGAAGTAAAGTTGCATACCAGACCTTGTGTTGGAATCAATTAACTTTGGCTTGATCAAATTGGTGGTGATTAGTAACTAAGATCTAAAGGGATTTAAGTAAATCTGTGTAAACTTTGTGTTGCACTCTTTATTTGAATTTGTGATACTAATTGAATAACTATTGGTGAATTCACTACAAGACTTTGTGCTTGTATTTATTCATGATGTTCGTGGAATTGTTGTATCTAGAAGACTTGGTGCTTCTAATAGAATGCTCGTTACATACCTAAAGGATCCATTGGTGAAAAGCTACAAAACGATTGTGCCTTCGTGAGCTTTTCTTTCTTATTTTATTGTTTATTGTTATCATGTTGGTATCTTTAGGCTTTTCTTTAACAAGATAGAGATATTGGAATTACTACTTTGTTTTTAGTTTGAAGTTGCATCGAATCAGAACTACCAACCGTGAAGCATTGTAAAACATATTCTCTAAAAAATAGAGAAGTATGAATGTGACACACCCTCATCTCTTAATTGTAGTGTACATTTTTGTGAATACTTAATTAGTTTTACTTAGTTTCAATAAGCAATAAGGGCACATCCCCTTTCTGAGAGGAGAGATTACATCTCACACAGCTATGGTTGAAATCAAGTTTCTGTAATCTATTAAAAAGGGATTACATAATTTTCACCCAACAATTTTTTGGCAACTCTGTTGGGGACACGATACGCATTTGAAAGCCTCATGCTTTTGTTTGAAGCATACCCGTGTCCTTTTTCATTGTAATTTATTTTCTTGTAATTTTTTCAATTTTTCACCAAGGACATGTAAATGGTTGCTCAAGGTCCTTGGGGAAATGTTTTTGGTTTGTTGATTCTAGCTCTACCCCTACATGCTCTTCCTGAAGGCTCACAAAAGAACTTTCCCAAGTTCTTTGGTGATGGACAACAACATCCTGATGAGCACATTGTTGCTTTCTACATCGCTTGTGGAGTTCATGGTGTTGAACACGAAGATGTATATGTAAGGCGATTTGTGGAGACTCTCCAAGGTGTCACTGCAGATTGGTTTTATCATTTGGTGCCACGTACCATCACAAACTAGGCAACTCTCATAGCCAAGTTTGAAGAAAGGTCAAAACCTCCTAAAGACGCTCATGCTTGGTTGGCTCAGCTCACCCAGTTGAAGAAGGAATCTCACATGCCTATGCGTGAGTTCATTGGTCACTTAACCAAGTTGACATGAGAATTCCAACTGTTGCTCAACCTACAGCTAAGAATTTGAAATGTTTTTTTGTAAATGCTCAAGTGTCTGAGGTTGGTTTCTTATTGAGAAGAGCAGCCCCAGCTACTCTTGCAGTTATGCAGACCTTGGTGACAAAAATTGAAGATGATCTCATTCTTGTTGGGAAAATAAAAATTGAATCAAATGAATCTAAAGAAAGCCCTTCTTTGGAGTTATTTTCTTCCATCACAAGGACAGATCCTATGGCACAAAGGTTGGAAGATGAGCTACTTGTCCTCAAAAAGCAGCTAGCTCAAGGCATTTTTTTGTGCCTCACAAAGACGTACCAAGGAGGTCACTTTCAAATGATGCTTATAATTTTGATGTTGGGAATCAACACAAGTTATCTTCACCTCTGAAGAGGCTTGCTCTTGAGGCACCATTAGTAAAAGTAGTAGTGAAGCATCCTGACTCCAATCCAAGTGATCTCGCTATTCTCTTCTGGGAAAAGGAATCAGACATAGTTGGTGACTCTCGATTCTAGTTTATGCAATCTCAGAAAGCCATTGATGAAAAGAAAAAGGATGAAAGTCATTTTGTTGAAGTTCAAGTGAATGAAGACAATCTTGTCTTGAGATCTAAAAATATGGACATGGATGAAGGTCTCAGTCAAGTTGAAAAGAATGCATCTATGTTTCGAGGTCATGAACTTGAACACGTGTTGCATAAAAGAATTTCACAAAGGCATGATGAGGACCTTCTTATAAATAATTTAGATTTTCCCAAGTCTGAAGATGGTGAACATCATATTGAGGTATGTAGTGCAATCATATCTTTATTTGAATCACATGAAGGAGATCATTTTGATCAGCATGAGGTTGTCATGGTTGATGAATTAGTTGTTCAAGTAGCAACTAGTAAGAAGCATTCAATCTTTGACCAATCAAGGGAATGTCCCATAAGACATCTTGCTTGGTTGGAGTCCAATGGGAAGACAGAGGTTCCACTTGAACTTGAGCGTGAAGATAAACTTGAGGATGCAGCTAAAGATGTATTTGTAGATGTGCAGGAGCAGTCTAAATTCAATGATTCATTTTGGAGCAGCAATAATATCTGATATATTTTCAAAGGTAGCTGAACCTATTCATCTCTTTCAAGAAGCAATGCCTCAACTTCATCTACATGTAGCTGCTAATGATCATGGAAGGCATTGCAAGCTGTTGAAGAAAGGCAGCTATTTTGTTGAACCTGTGAATGATTTCATTTGAGAAGGTTTCATTGATGGCTAGTTTTAATTAGGTAGGTTTTTACCTTTTCAATAAGTGCATTTGCATAAGTTTGTGTCTTGTTTTCATAGATTTGTTTAGTGTCAGTCGTGCTCGACTCTGTTTTCCAATGGATGGATAAAGGCACTTGAAGTATGGAGTTCTTCTCCCTTCAATCATTTCTAAGAATGACTGAAGGAAGCTCCCCAGCTGGAGCCATTTGTTATCCTTGAATTCAACATGCTCAATTCAAGGGATAACCCCTACGAAACTTGTTTGTTTTGTAGCCTATGTACTCTAAGCATGTAAAACAAGGAAAATTGCATTGGTCCTCATGTGTGGTCACCCATCCTCAATAACTCTTTCTAATCATTAACCTTTGTTAGTTCATCGAAGTTCACATTTTAAACCAAGTTGTGAAATTTCAATTTTGGAAGTTAGAAAATTTTCTGCACATGTAGGAGCTCTGTTTTTCGATGCTCTTACATATTTCATGTCGTAGTCATTTTTTGGCACATGTAGGAGCTCTATTTTTTAGCACTTCTACATCTCAAAACACAAGTCACATGTAGGAGCTCCGTTTTTCACTACTTTTACATATTTCATGCCTTAGTCATTTTTTGGCACATGTAGGAGCTCTGTTTTTTAGCGTTTCTACATCTCAAAAGATATTTCACATGTAGAAGCTCTATTTTTCACCACTTTTACATATGACATGTAAAAGCTCCATTTTTCACTGCTTTTACATATTTCACATGTAGAAGCCCTATTTTTCACCGCTTTTATATATAACATGTAAAAGCTCTGTTTTTCACCGCTTTTACATATTTCACATGTAGAAGCTCTGTTTTTCACCGCTTTTACATATGACATGTAAAAGCTTTGTTTTTCACCGCTTTTACATATTTCACATGTAGAAGCTCTATTTTTCACCACTTTTACATATGACATGCAGAAGCTCCATTTTTCACCGTAAAAGCTCCATTTTGCACTAAAAATTCAAAATGTAAAAAATTCAGATTAAATTCACCTTATATAATTTTGATTTACATGAAACTACCCAAGTCCTTTAATATGTTGAAATGCTGATTTTTAGTGCCAAGAAGAATTTGAAGACGAAGCTTTCTCAATAGCTTCAATGAACAAAATGATGGATTTCCAGCTTATTTTAGATTTGAAAGGCATCGAAAAGTCTTCAATCCCATCAGAGGAATTAATCTCAAGAATCCTCGTCATCTCCAAAGTACACTCCAATGCCAGACAGTGATGAAGTCCACATCATCATGAAGTTTTCATTGAGAAAGATGTTGAAGAAGGCCAAATTTTTCCTTAGATTAGATTTCCCAGTTTTAGCATTTTTCAGGCTTTATGTAAATAAGTTTTGACATTTTACATGTCATTTTGCAAAATGTAATTACATATAAAATCAAAGATGTTTTCTTATAATGATGGACAACATTTTTGAATAAGTCTTTCAGGTAGGTGAGATTTTCCTAAATTTGTTCACCTACTTTTCCTAGATTTTCTCTTCCCTCTCTTTTATAAATGTGAGGGAATTCTTTTGTAATAGCTACCTTTAATCTTTTGCAACAAAGTACTGCCCATTTTGAAGCAAATACATGAAACTTTGTGTTCATCTTTGTGAATCTAGATCTGATCAATAAAGAAGTAAAGTTGCATACCAAACCTTGTGTTGGAATCAATTAACTTTGGCTTGATCAAATTGGTGGTGATTAGTAACTAAGATCTAAAGGGATTTAAGTAAATCTGTGTAAACTTTGTGTTGCACTCTTTATTTGAATTTGTGATACTAATTGAATAACTATTGGTGAATTCACTACAAGACTTTGTGCTTGTATTTATTCATGTTCATGGAATTGTTGTATCTAGAAGACTTTGTGCTTATAATACAATGCTTGTTACATACCTAAAGGATCCATTGGTGAAAAGCTACAAAATGACTTTGTGCCTTTGTGAGCTTTTCTTTCTTATTTTATCATTTATTGTTATCATGTTGGTATCTCTAGGCTTTGCTTTGACAATATAGAGATATTTCAATTACTATTTTGTTTTTAGTTTGAAGTTGCATCGAATCAAAACTACCAACTGTGAAGCATTGTAAAACATATTCTCTGAAAAAAAAAAAAAAGTATGAATGTGACACACCCCCATCTCTTAATTGTAGTGTACATTTTTGTGAATACTTAATTAGTTTTACTTAGTTTCAGTAAGCAATAAGAAGGACACCTCCCCTTTCTGAGAGGAGACATTACATCTCACACAGCTATGGTTGAAATCAAGGTTGTGTAATCTGTTAAAAATGGATTACATAATTTTCACCCAACATGGTCATGTAAGGTACATTTGGAAGACCTCTTTCACCACACACAACAAGTATTCCATGCTAGCAAGTTTGGATTCGCTCACCATGCAGTGTTTTCCTACTACAAATTCAATTTTTGTTTTCAGCTTCTTGACAACGTGGGGGTTTCTCAACATCTCACTCATTTCCAACTCTAAGGTGTTGATCGTTGTCTCCAATTCCCCTAGAAATACATCCTATCAAAAGCAATAAAAGTATTAAGGAAACCCTTCAACCACTAGCATTGAATTAAAGAAGTTAACTAATTCAAGAAAATGTTAATTAAAAGCAGAGGGGGAGGTCAGCATACAAAAATTGTTTATTTAATGTGTTATTGGGTGATTTTCATTTTGTTTACATTTTGTGCCATCTCCAAAAGTACATCTACCAGGGCCTTAGAATGGTCTTCATCTTCCTGATTTCCCCTATGCCTACACTCTTCAATGTGTTCATCTATAATCTGCTCAACAACTGCATCAAAGAAATTGTGGGCCTTCTTCATCAGTCCAAGTAATGGAATGAATGAAGTTTCCAATGTTGAAAGATTTGATCATACTTGTGACGTGGTGTACCATTTTGTTAAGCTCATCACCTACCAAATCATCATCTTCAAAAAAAAATGTGTTAGCCAGTGTCCTCTAGATTATAGACGAAATGAGAGATGTTATAGTCTTGCTCACATTCACAGCAATGGTGTTGTACTTGTTCTTCTCCTCGATGGTTTTCATCGTCAGACAGACCTCCTATCATATAGACCTAAAACTCTTAATTCTCTTAGCACTTAGCAATTCCATGACATAGAATTTCCTCATGTGCCTCCAATAACCTCCATAAGGAGCCAAAACCACATTCTTCTAATTATAAGCTACATATTTTGAGGCAACAGATTCAAGTCTAAGGGAAAAACAAGATCATGGGACTTTAAAAACTCTTTGGCCATCTAAGAGGAAGAGACCACCACTATAGGGGCATAACCCAATCTCAAAAACATAATGGGACCATATTGCTTAGAAAAGTCCAGAAGAGCACAATGAGGGAGAACCCTGAATTGATGCATGTTAATTGATCAGGGGTCTTGGCCAAACTAGTTGGTAGGCAACCCTCTTTAGAAGGATTCTAGCTACCAAAAAATTGGAAAATAGAAACAGGGATGCTTGAAACAATCTAACTTATATGTTACAATTGAGCAAAAGAAAATGAGTGGCAATTGAATATATGCAATTTCAAATATATCATCTGTAGACACTTAAAAATGACCTAGGTCTGCAAGCTCTATTTTTACCACTTTCGTCCTAGCATAATTATGACATTTAATTATGTCTTTCGTCCACATTCGACTATTAATAAAATAATTCATAATTGTTTAATTAATTCATGTCCTTGTATTCTTCATGATTATTAAATAAATAAATTTTATTTATTTATTAAATACGTCATTAATTGTCTAAGTCTTCCCCTAATTAAATAAATTTATTTAATTACTTTTTTTCATTTATTTCTTCCTGATTATTAAAATAAATAAATTTTATTTATTTATTTAATATGTCACTAATCCTCATAATTAAATGAATTTATTAATTTATTTAATTATTAGTCATATCTTCTAAATTAAATAATTATATTTAATTATTTAATTGCCAAAATTAACATTTCCCTCATTTTAAATAAATGAAATTATTTAAAATGATATCACATTCTTAACTGACAGTTCATTTTAGTAAATAATCTTAAAATCGATTATTTATTATCTCACAAAATCCATATTTTGAGTTAATTTAATTCAAATTGGTAACTTTCTTCCAAAAATCAAGTAATTGAGCAAATTATTGATTTTTCAAATCTGATCTTCAGTTCAACTCTTATCTTCTTGATTTTTCGAATCTCACGAATCAGGCAGTCTTTATCTTCTTGATTTTCGAAAATCTTTATTTTTCTAATTAATTATCTCATCCATTCTCCACCGCCGATTTGATTTTCTCAAATGACATCTCGACCACTCATTTAACGATTTTTCCCTAACCATTGTCACATTAAATCTTGTCCTCTGATTTTAGGTCTCTACCGAAAGTCAATCTCGTCCGTCCATTCAAAATGGCCTTTTCTATAAAATGTTGTTTTGCTCTCATTTTTAGATTACGTACATAGATTTGGTTATTCTGACACATTTATGCATAGAGTTATTTTATATTTTAGAGTCATATTGTCATAGGCATAGGCATAGTTTTATACAAACCCTTCAAAACTTGCATAGGACAATGTCATAATCGAAATGTTCACACACTCAATCTGAGGGCATCGATCATATGCTGCAAGCTAGGAGGTGCTACGAAGTGGAATCATGGAAGCTTCGACAGTTATCTAATATAAACGTCTCTTCTCTTAGTTTTCAATGTACTTCGTAGTTCTTTGGGTTTATCTTATATGCTTTATTGATTTGATAATCTAACCTAAAATTTACCCTTAGATACATTGGTGAACCCGATGTTTTTCTAGAGAAATTTGTGTGTTTTCTTGTTTATTTTTGTTGTTTTGCATGTTACAGCCAAGAATTCATATGAAATCCCGTCATCTTCTTTTGAGCACAAAAAAATGGGCGAATAAAATATTTTAAAACCATTATCTGGGTTTTGTAGGTCTCATTCTCAGTTTTCTGAAATTTCAAACGGTTTAAAATTTTGTTAATATTTGAGAAAGTTATGGCTGTTTTAGTGATCAGAGTTTTTTAAGCTTTAGCTATTAAAACCTGAATTTTCTTTTGTTTATAACACTTTTATCTTGCAGGATTTTACAAAACGTTTTATGGGTTTTGAAGCTCTATTTATTAGCTTTCTATAGATATCTACGGTTTAAAATTTTGTTTAGTTTTGAGAAAGTTGTTACTATTTTAGTTTGTTGTTTTCATTTAAGTTTTTTTTACTAATCTTTGTTTGCAGCGTGTGGCGGTTACATTTCATGGGTCCAAGATTGGTGGATAAAACTCCTAACTTGTGTTCTTGCAGGTTCGAAAGTCGAAGACTCACTACTAAACAATGTGCTTGTCTTTTTAAATAAAAATAAAAATTAAAACACATTTCCTTTTAGTGCACTTAAAATGAACATGATTTTTCTACTTTGTCTGATTGTGTTTGCAAAATGGTAGGTGATTATGCTCTCACCTTGTGAAAACTTGGTAATCAAAAAACCAAACCCTTTTTTTTTTTTTGTTATACACCCTTGGGTGATCCCACAATAGTGGTTTACAATTTTTGGCCAAACTGGACACTAAATTTTTAATTTTTAACTAAATCTTCACATTCAGGCACCTATAGCGGCTAAACCATGAGGAATTTGAAGATGATGCAAACTAGAGTCTCGTCAAATTTTGTCTATAGATTCTAAAACTATTTTTTTCAAATTTTTTAAAATTAGATTGCACTTATTTTTCCATCTCCCACAAAAGCTGGTATTTTTCAAAAAATAGCATTTTTTAAAAGTGATACACCGTATATAGCATAATTTTTTTCCATGAAGGATAAAATTCAATTATTTCGAATTTACATTTTGACTCTAATATCTAGTGCTTCCACTTGGTTAGATATTTTTTATTGAATATTTTTTCTTTAATCAAGTTTTGAAGTCAATCAAATGACAATTCAGGACATAAAGCCTTTGAATTATAGCATAACTTTTTTTGTATATATTGAAATTCAATTTTTTTTTTGGTTGGATCAAGGACTTCAATATATGGTGCATTCATATTTTTCAAAACAAAAATTGATAATCTGCTATTTTTCCACATGTGAGAACACAGACCTTCATTTTCGATGAAAAACCTATGTTTAATAAAACTAAAAAAACAAATACATAATAAAACCAAAACATATTAAAATTATATTCATTGGATAGCTCGTTCTGAAGGCTACTTGATTCCAAGTTTGGTTTCTAAATATTCCCCCATTTTCATCTTCAATCGAAGCTTTGAAAGCGTAAAAATTTAGGTTTTTGTGTGAACAAATTAAAAAATTAGGGAAAAGGGGGGTTCGCTAGAACCAGGGGGTTCTGGCGAACCCCCAAGGGTTCTAGCGAACCAAGGTTCATTCGAACCCTGGTTCATTTGAACCCCCATTAATATGCATTTTCCTTTATTTTTGGTGAGGAAATGTGGGCCCAATAATTAATGGGTTCGCTCGAACCCCTTTATGGTTCGGTCAAAATTGTAGGTTCATGCGAACCCCTAAAACCAATTTTTTTGCCATGGGGTCATTTTTTCTCAATTTTCGTTCCTCCATTAAATTGTAAACCACTATTATGGCTTCACCCCCTTACAACTTAGTAATCAAAGTATCCTCTCCCCTTGCGCTTTCGGGCGATCTTGGGTGTAAGAGAAACGGTTACTAACTCTAGAACTTGGGTCTGTTCTAGTGGGAAAAAGTACTCACCCCAGGACGACTCAAACTAGTAGCACCCTAAACCCGAGGGACTTCCAGCTAGTATATAAAATTGGATTCTTGGGGAAAGCCCAAGAATCACGCATATGGTTCTGATGAGATGGATCTGAAAGGGCACTCTCGCCACATGGATCATGCCCTGTGAACGGAATGCCCTTACTAAACACCTATTTTTTTAGAGGCCAACCTTTTTTCAGCCGTTGCTTGGTATAGTGCAGGGTACAGTATCATGCACGAAGACACTCACTACTAATCCCCTTGAGTAGAGATAGCAATTCTTGGGAAGTCACTACCCAAGAATTCAAAGTTGGTGTGCTCAAATGACGTTAATGAGTCATGGAGGGGAGCCAATGCCACCAAACTTCTAAGCTATCCGTTCTCGAGAAGGAAAAGTGTTTAGCACCAATCTGGGGTATATCAGTGGGCTATATCAAGTATACAAACCCTTGGCCTATTGGCCTATTAGGATTGTGCTTGTCTCATGTGCGTTTGCATACACCAAAACATCGTGCTTGTCAAGTGTTTTCTAGATTTTCAAACAATATACACAACATTCACAAATCTGGACACAAACAATCGACCTTAGACAACTCATACTTTTCAACAAAACATCAAAAAACAATCTCAGTCCTCATTTTGAACTTAGACTTTTCATTGTTCATCTTAGTCCTCATTTTGAACCTAGACTTTGCATTAATCATTTTAGTCATTTGTTAACATTATCATCTTAGTCCTCATTCGACATTTTGGCTTTGACAACCCCGTCATCATTGTCCTTTTTGTGAGAACCTCCAACTCAAAAGTCTAGTGTGGAAACCTCACTTTGTCATCTTGTCACCTTGTCATTTATTCCTTCAAACAAGTCCTTTGATAACCAAAATTGAGACATAAGTTAGGCTTAGAGTGGTTAGACAAATTTTTCTTCAAATATTGTCCATCTTAGTCCTCATTTTGCACCTAGACTTTGCATTGATATTATCCATCATAGTCCTCATTTGGCATCTAGACGTGGCATTGGTCATTTTCCTAGGTCAACATTTTCATATTAGTCTTCATTGTTACCTTGGAATTTGGCATCCTTTCTTGACAATTTTATCACCTTGCATTGGTCATTTCCCTTAGACAAACGTCTTTATCACTTTGCATTTGACAACATCATGACATCCACCACATTGTCTTCCCTTCAACAAAATATTGATAGGCTTGCTATTAAAGTTGAATACTAGTTACTCTGTAGAGGTCAATACCAACAAGCCTTAGACTTTAAGAGACAATTCCTCCAAACCGAAAATCAATGTCTTTCGTACGAACGACCCATCAGTCCAAGTCCTCCATCCATCTACCCTCACCATCAACAATCACTTAACATAAATCCTGGCATTAATCTCCAACACACGTCTACGTATCACCCTTATCCTAACCTTGACAAGGGAAGCCAACTATCCACTAGTCCATTTCAAGTCTCCACGTCATATGCTAGTCCTTCACCTATCAATCCCATCCAAGTCTACATGCCTTATCAACCATCTACCAACTCATGTCACGTCCCCACATCATACCATATCGATCCGGTCCAAGTCCCCATGTCATATCCCATGTCATCACCAACTAATCCAATGCTAGTCCCCACACCATATTCTAGGTCGTCATCCACTAGTCCAATCCAAGTCCCCATGTCCTATCCTAGTCCTTCACACACTAGTCCAGTCCAAGTCCCCATGTCATATCCTAGTCCTTCACATACTAGTCAAGTCCAAGTCTCCATGTCCTATCCCAGTCCTCCACACACTAGTCCAATCCAAGTCTCCATGTCATATCCCAATCCTTCACATACTAGTCCAGTCCAAGTCTCCATGTCCTATCCTAGTCCTTCATTCATTAATCCTTTTCAAGTCACCCCCTCACAAGCCACATCTAGTCATGGAAATTTTGTCATTACTCAAAGGAACATCCCATTGTCTAAACTTGAGGATACATGTCAAAATGAAAGTCCAAAGCATGGCATCATAACGTCACCTTCATGTCAGGATCAAGGTAGTCCATCCCATGACCCTATCTTAAAGTCCATTCAAGAAGTCCTTCAAGACAATCATGACATCCAAAACACACCTATCCTTAACAACAATTCTATTTCCAATTATATCATCCATGACAACCCCATCTTTGACCAAGACCCTACCATTAACCAAGAATTCTAAATCCATGGCAACCCCATCTTTGACCAAGACCCTACCATTGACCAAAAAATCCAAAATGATCCACTTCTTGACCTTTACGCCATTTATGATCAAACACTTGACAACCCTATTCAGGCCCCGACTATCAACACTTTCCAAGATGAGACACTTGCCTCCATTGGACCCATAGACAATCTTCCTCCAGAAAAAGAGTCTTCCACTATGGACGTATTTGCAAATGATGAAGCTATAGCTAACTTCATGGGACTATATGATAATGACCATCAAGAAGGTTTTGAAATTGACTTGGAATCACCAATAGAATCATCTGAACCTAACATGTCACAAGATCGGACCAAAGATATTAGTCAGAAATATGTCCAACATGACAATGAAGCTAAGACACTTTATCAAATAGGGTCATCTATCTTTGTCAGAGCAGGCTTCCTCGCAGACAAAAGTATTCCAAGTAACAATGTCCACATACATCGTGATGGGTTAGCATCTTGCTTTCAAAACAATAAATACCCCATCGCAAATAGAATCTGTCAAAGCATGCAATATCAAGGTAAAGGACTAGGCATACATGAGCAAGGCATTCAAGAACCAATACAACTTCAGGAAAATTACAAACATCAAGGTCTTGGCTATTCTTCAGTTAGCAAATCAAACGATGTCAGTGGAACCTCCTCGATATTGGGGGAAACTTTGTCAGATACAAACGTCAAAAGAGTCCATGAGAAATCCTTGTCATAAGATTGTTGCCAACACCTGTCATTCTCAACATCTTAAACCTTCCCTTTGGAACCAACAAAAACAAAAGTCCTTACAAATCAAAAGATCAAAATCAAATGTCAAAGGCCATGAATCAGACAAAAAGACAAGTGGACAAATGAAATTAAAATGGATCCCAAAGAAAAGTGGATCAAGCAAAGAAAATATTCCAAATACAAAATTCAATCAAAATGTGGAGCCACAAGCAAAGAGGACTCCCACATATAACAGATGTCCACCTCCTTCAAAATGGTCATCAAACAAGGCATATAAAAGTGTTGGTTCCAAACATCATCCCAATCAAAATTCCAAATCTGTCATCCACCATCCCAAGTTTGGAAAATAAAAAGTGATTCATCCAAACGTCCAAACAACCTTTCCACGTCTACCATCATTCGTCATAATCCTACATCTTGTCTAAAGCCCAAAAATTCCACATCACACATCCATCACATCTTGGCAACAACTCTTTACCATAATAACCCTCATGGAACTCTATCGCGATGTGTGTATTCTGATAGGGCCAACTCTAGTATCAGAAAGGATCACAATGACATCGATCAATTTTATGCAAGTGCTATGATCTTGACAAGACAACTCCTTCAGCGAGGTCATTATTGGCATATCATGGCACCAGTCTCTACATTGGCACCGTCAGTGGATTAAGAACAGTCAATGGTCATCTAAAGCATCCAAGTTATCCACAAAATCAGAAATACAAAAAAATTCAAAAATATAAAACATCGTCACCCTGATGAAAACCTGGCAAACAGGCGTTTGGTGATACCAAAAAAATCAAAAAGTCAAGAAAATAGTAAAAAAAAAAATTTCATCCAATGGTGAAAACTTGGCAAACAGGCGCCCTGGATAAGTACCATGATGAAAACTTGGCAAACAGGCGTCATGTGTAAAATAAATCATTTATGTGGACTTTTACACTTGGGGGCAAGTCTTCTCATTTCTCATGCCTTCCTCATGACATTTACATCCATCCATCTCGCCCCTATTATTTCCATTCATTTTTCCCACCTACCTTGGTCTTGACATAAAACCAACACACATAAATCATGTTTTGGGAAAACTTTTGACATGCCTATCATTTGGTCATACATTATCCATGAAATGTCATGTCATTGCTAACATAACCTCATTATCCTTATGAGACATAGTCCTTGAATATCATATGACAATTCCCTTAGTCTCATGTGTCATGTCTTTTACCAAGGCCACCTCTCATCCTTTCATGTTTGTCACCTATCTTGGCTTTCCCTTGTCAAACGGTCTAAGGATACTCCATCATCCCATCTAGTCCTAATAGAGTCATTCCAAATGCAATGAGTGCATCATCCAACACATTACTTGACTTTGTTTCTAGCTTGGCTGCAGACCTCGATACTTTCCACTAGTACATTTTGACCCAAATTTCAACAATGTTGGGTCAGAATTTTGACATTTCAAATGTCGTCAAAATTCTGAAGAAATAATACCGATAAACAGTCGTCGAAATTCTGACAAACATTCGTCAAAATTTGGGTCAAAATGTACCAGTGTTCGTCACATTATCGACACCTCACATTGTTTTGGGATGCGTCCTTCCCACGTCAAACAACGTTGTCATCACCTGTCAATTGGTATTCAGCTTGACTAGGGGCACAATCATGTTGTCCTTGGATTCTCATGTGTAGGCATTAGTCACATGCATTTGTCGTGATCCTCTTAAACCATTCAAAAAGACAAAAACATCATAAAGTGTCCTGAAAAAAGACAAAAAACATCATAAAGTGTCCTAAAAAAAAAAAAGACAAAAACATCATAAAATGTCTTAAAAAAAGACAAAAACATCATAAAATTCTTGAAAAAAAAAGACAAAAACATCATAAAAAGTCCTGAAGAAAGACCTAAAAAAATCAAAAAAAGTCTTGAAAAAAGACAAAAAAAAATATAAAAAATTTGAAAAACGTCGTAAGGAAACCCCAACAAAGTCAAATGTCTAGAAAACGCAGAAACAGAGTCATTTCTCGTTGAAAGTTCGTCATGTCAATCAATCAGTCTTTGTCATTTATCCGAACTACGTTGTCTCTGTGCATTCGCTATGTAGGCAAGACTCATATTTGAGTCCCCAAGACATTAGGTCAGTCCTTTTAGGCTTGTCTAAATAAAATCATGGCGCAATCTTTGGTCAGCAAGACAGAGTCATTGGTCGTGTCGAACTATGAGGTCTCTAAGTGTATGATGTAGGAAAAGCTATCTTTCGATGAGCCCCTAAGGTCGCACTAGGTCATTCCATTAGGGTTCATGGCACTACACTGGCACACACGTCAAAAGTCTACAGGTCAAGGAAAATCATTAAAACGAAGGATGACAATCACTTATTCAAACATGACAATCACATCAGCATGTCAAAGATATCGACATATAGTCAACACAAGTCAAACTCGGTCAAAACAAGTCAAAATTGTCACAACTAGTCAAAGTGTCAACTCTTCGTTATTCTTTTAGATGAGTCCTTCTGAACAATAGCCTCTGTCATTTATGCCTTAGGATGTGTCCTTCCTAGGCATCGCCATCCGACCTTTTTTTTAGGAATCCTTTTGACATTTAAGGATCACTCCTCTTGACATCGGTATTCTTCAGATGTGTCCTTCTGAAGAACAATCTCTCTTATTCATGCCTTAGGGTGTGTCCTTCCTAGGCATTGTCATTGTCATCCGACATTTTTGAGGGATTCTTTTGACATTTAGGGATCAATCCTCTCGACATCAACATTATTCAGGATGTGTCCTTCCTGAATTTGGCAATCTTCGGCATTCGTCATCTTGGCATTGTCAAAACCTTGACACCATGGCATCTCGACATCGTCAAACCTGACATCTTGACATCAAAACACTAGGTATCCAGACACATTAGGCAAACACTTGGTACTTGTCTTTTGGCTTTTTATCATGTTACTAGTTTTTCAGCGAGATCCCAACAACAGGATTTAGAAAAGCAGCGACGTATCATGATTGTCTTATCTTGTCTTTTGGCTTTAATCATGTTACTAGTTTTTCAGCGAGATCCTAACAACAAGATTTAGAAAAGTAGTGGCGTATCATGATTGTCTTATCTTGTCTTTTGGCTTTCATCATGTTACTAGTTTTTCAGCGAGATCCTGACAACAAGATTTAGAAAAACAGTGACGTATCATGATTGTCTTATCTTGTCTTTTGGCTTTCATCATGTTACTAGTTTTTCAGCGAGATCTTGACAACAGGATTTAGAAAAACAGCGATGTATCATGATTGTCTTATCTTGTCTTTGGATTTTTTTATTTTTATTTTTTTATCATGTTACTAATTTTTCAACGAGATCCCAACAACAGGATTTAGAGAAGCAGAGACGTATCATGACAATTGTCTTGTCTCTTGACACGCATGTTACTAGTTTCTCAGCGATGTCTTGATTTCGGGATTTAGAAAAACAACAATGTATCATGATAATGGCTTTATTGTTGTATTTTGACAATCATGTTGCTAGTTTCTCAAGGATGTCCTCGAAATAAGATTTAGAGAAGCAACGACATTTCATGATTTGTCATTTTTGTCCTTTTTGTTGGCGATTGGTTATGACAAAAAGACTGGGGCAACAACACTCTTAGTATGAGTCATGATCATCCTTGTCTGTGACTACTTGTCTCATGTGATGGTACGACCTTGCACACCTTGATCTATGGCATATCATGGTGTTTGTTGGTCATTACAATAATTTGCCCAATGATGATTAAGAGCAATAAATATTAAAGTCCTATGGTAATGTTTTGAAAGATTTGGTCTAGGAACTAACATGCATCTTCTTTAATCTTGTCATCTTCTCTCACCCATCTCATATAGGCATTTCATCCATATCATCATCCATATCTTTTGCACTAACATTTTTTTGTCTCTTCATATTCTAGTCTTCTCATCAATTTCGAGAGCACACCCGTGTTCTTAGAACCCGTCTATCCTCTCGAGGGGGCATACCGCTACCTCCCTCATCATTTTTTCTCATCCTATTTTGCACTGGGGCATATTTTTTACTTATTTTCTTTGTCACAATGCGACATGCTACATTATGACAAAGAGGGGCAAAATGTAGACACTTAAAAATGACCTAGGTCTACAAACTCTATTTTTACCACTTTCGTCCTAGCATAATTATGACATTTAATTATGTCTTTCGTCCACATTCGACTATTAATAAAATAATTCATAATTGTTTAATTAATTCATGTCCTTGTATTCTTCATGATTATTAAATAAATAAATTTTATTTATTTATTAAATACGTCATTAATTGTCTAAGTCTTCCCCTAATTAAATAAATTTCTAAATTTATTTAATTACCTTTCTTTATTTATTTCTTCCTGATTATTAAAATAAATAAATTTTATTTAATGTCACTAATCCTCATAATTAAATGAATTTATTAATTTATTTAATTATTAGTCATATCTTCTAAATTAAATAATTATCTTTAATTATTTAATTGCCAAAATTAACATTTCCCTCATTTTAAATAAATGAAATTATTTAAAATGATATCACATTCTTAACTGACAGTTCATTTTAGTAAATAATCTTAAAATCGATTATTTATTATCTCACAAAATCCATATTTTGAGTTAATTTAATTCAAATTGGTAACTTTCTTCCAAAAATCAAGTAATTGAGCAAATTATTGATTTTTCAAATCTGATCTTCAGTTCAACTCTTATCTTCTTGATTTTTCGAATCTCACGAATCAGGCAGTCTTTATCTTCTTGATTTTCGAAAATCTTTATTTTTCTAATTAATTATCTCATCCATTCTCCACCGCCGATTTGATTTTCTCAAATGACATCTCGACCACTCATTTAACGATTTTGCCCTAACCATTGTCACATTAAATCTTGTCCTCTGATTTTAGGTCTCTACCGAAAGTCAATCTCATCCGTCCATTCAAAATGGCATTTTCTATAAAATGTTATTTTGCTCTCATTTTTAGATTACGCACATAGATTTGGTTATTCTGACATATTTATGCATAGAGTTATTTTACATTTTAGAGTCATATTGTCATAGGCATAGGCATAGTTTTATACAAACCCTTCAAAACTTGCATAGGACAATGTCATAATCGAAATGCTCACACACTCAATCTGAGGGCATCAATCATATGTTGCAAGTTAGGAGGTGCTACGAAGAGGAATCATGGAAGCTTCAGCGGTTATCTAGTATAAACGTTTCTTCTCTTAGTTTTCAATGTATTTCGTAGTTCTTTGGGTTTATTTTATTTGCTTTATTGATTTGATAATCTAACCTGAAATTTACCCTTAGATACATCATCAATAAACATCAAAAAGATTTGAGAGTATAATTTACAGGGATGTTACATTTTCCCTTATTTATAGTTGCAGTTGAATTTAGAATTTCAATTTGTGTTCGGCTCTCAAATACTTTGACCAAGTCCCTTGCAAATTTATCAGTGCCCATCATGGATTTTGGAGGTAGCATCCATGTTAAGGATGTTTTGAGAAAAAACTTCAAAATTTATCCAAGGCTATAATGATACAAATTCCATGGCACTGTCTATGCACATATACATATTTCATTTGTGTCTTGGAACAACTGCATCTTCATACTTAACCTTTTTTTTCCAACTGATTTATTTAGAGGCTTCTTCTCAATAGTTATGTTACCTAAGCGCAGGGTCTTGGCATCTCAACTTAAGATCTCCCCTAAGAAGAATTTACCATTATATATCTATATATATATATATATATATATATTTCCCAAAGTCAATAAGTTCACAATTCACTAGTAATACTTCATGTTTATATGTCAAATAAGAAGAAAGCCTCCTTGTTATGGAGGCGAGTTCCATATGATGTAAAGCTTCTAGAGGAAATATTACCTAGAGTTAACAAGTTAACTAATTGGAAAATAATAGCTAATCAGAAACAAAATGTACCACACTAAAGCTACATAGCAATTAAGCGACCCTTTAAATCAATATCACAAAATATGCAAAGGTTGCCAATAATAAAAACCAGGCATACTCCTCAATGAAATTTGTTGCCCTTTAGAGCACCCTTTGTATTCTCCCAAGAACTCGGGAACCGAATCTCCCATAATTCTGCTTCGTTTGATCCAAATCTTTATAAATAAATTAATCTATTTGGTCTTCATATTTCTCATAGAACACAGGCAATGTATATGCAGCAACCACCCCTGGCAGAGCAAGTCTTAGTTGGGTCAGTTATCAATTGTAACCATCAAATGAAACAAAATATTTGTGCTAATGTACAAAGAAACTCGGAAGAAATAACTGTTACTTACCTATGTACAATATTGTTAAAAAGTTGCAATAACTGCGAATTATAGCAACAATAAACAAACTTCCTGCAACCTGCAAAGCTCAACAATTAAAGTAGGAATCCACAAGACTTAAATTTTAATGGATGCATCATGATATAAGATTGTAAATTAAGGAAAGAAAAATACCATAAGAAATATCTTGAGGTCTCCCCGTGATGCAACATCTTGTAGAAAGCTTAAAAACCTATTGACTTCATTTCTGATGGCAACGGCTGCATCAATAAATATTTCCTCGGGAAGAGAAATTCGGGGAATGCTTGGAGCAAACCTGAAAAGAAATAAATATGAAGCTTAAGTCCCTGTTTTAATACACAAAACCCATTAAAACTGCTACATACTAAGATTTGAAGTAGTACGCATTAAAAAAACTCTAACCTGTTGAGGAAAAATGCAGCATTCGACCAGAAAAATATCATTGTCATAGAAAGAATCAGGCCAATGCAAATGAGCGTCAACAAGTGGTACTCCAGCCATTCTAAAAGCAACCATATGAATGTGGCACTAGCAAGAACGCTCATCGAAAGTCGCTTGTTTCTCCACAAAAAGGCATCGGCAGTTGTATACAAAACCAAATATTAAAGAAAATAGCTTAACGAAAACTGCAATTTTATTGTCTGGGACCATTAATGTCCCTACTCCTATTGCACTTCACGATTCCTGACAAGTGTAAGGGAAACCTTATTTTGCATGATTGTTAAACAAACCTTATTCGTTTACTGCCAAAAGGCCCGAGTACTCATGCTCTTGTCTAAAATTTTAGAATCTACAGGAAAACAATGAAATTCCAAAAATCTAGATTTAGAAAGACACTTTGTTTCTTTACTACAATACAACAAAAAATCCCCCTGTAAACGCACACCCTTGCCCAATAAATTATCTAGAGAGCGTCAGAAAAGATTACTTCTTACATTTGCCTCCACCGAGCAGATTATGGACGGGCCTCTAGCGTCCAAAGAGCCGATTAAATGACTCTGAAACTGGTGATTGGTGGAGCTCCTACAATTGCAGGTGGAACAACCATAGATGAAATCACAGAATCAGTGCCTTGATTTAACAAATGTAAACATAATAATAAAATACCCCAAAAAATTTGGCGCATACATATCCCCAAAAAAAACTCACTGAAATCATGGCTAGTGACTTACCTCAAGATTTTGCACAAAATTGTGTTGTGCTGTCAACGATGCCAGTGAGAAAAAATGGGTAGAGTATGCAAGAAAATTTTAGAGAATCCTACAAAAGCATAAATTTATTAAAAATGAGACGAACTAAAACCAGTCGGTCTCCATTCAACTGTCTATTTGTGACAAGTGAAAGAAAATCTAAAAATATCGAGGTTTCAAAGTTGTTGATTCTTGAGCTTGAGACAAGATTTCTGCAGGCCTCTAAACAAAAATTTTAGTTGCGAATTAAAATCTGCTTACACATATGACATGAGGAAATCTAATATGATTCGGGAGATCTGATTTCGTCTGCCAGAGATCTGATTTTTTCTGCCGAAGACAAAACAACAAACTGCTTCGCAATTTAACAGCAACTTAAGAGTATGTTTCGTGGCGTGAGACAGGTTTCACAAAGTTTGCTCTATATAGTCTATCGAGCTAATAAATAGATTCAACGTATTACAATACTTGAGGACTCTATGCTACTATGATTCAAATGTGCCCAACTTCACATAGAGGACATGGAAGGCATTGATGTAGGCATAGATTGACTAGTCATGTACTCATTGTAGTTGTTGCCATTGAGTATAGCATAAGAATCTTAATGATAGCATTCACCCTTTGAAGGCATCTAGGATTTTTTCCCAAGTTGGCTCAATCTTCTTTATGTTTGGTCTTCCTCCCATGGAGCACGGGCTTGCCACCAGTTATTGGTAAGGCAAAGAGGCTTTGAGAAGTGCAATTTGTAGCTTTTCTTCATCAAAAAAATGCATAGAGAAATATGACTCTAACTAGTCTATCCAATTATCTATCACATCTACAACTATTTTACCCCCAAACCCAAGAACATCTAAATTTACTTGGAATGTGGGGGGTACTTCACCACTAAAAGCTTTACCTCATTATTTAGTTGATTAAGCAACCTATTCAAGGACTTTAGTAAACTAGTTGACCAAAATGCCCATTGTTCTTTAAGATCTTTTGAAATTTCATCTTGATCATCACATGTACTATATATTGCTCATCTGACATCCTAACTCATTTAAAATGACTTGGAGGGTAACCTGATGGGTCTTGTGGTTTGACAACAAGGGTTAGATAATTTGACCTCATTTGATGGGATGTGCAAGATGAACCACTTTGATATCGATGATTTGGATCCCAAGTGGTCCAAGGGATAATCCTTTGGATGAGGACGTATGTGTTGCAAGCATGTGGAAGCAATGAGGAGACAAGGGTTGAGACAAAGAAGAATATGATAATTAAAACACATGATTTTATTAATCTACATGTTTTGTACACGTGACACTCTCAAGGAAGATGTATAGTTGTGTATTTACTCTTATCCATCATATTCTACCCTCTTTTTTGTTTATGGTATAGATGCAAATCTATAGATTACATGATCATAAAGATGAATGTTGTTATGAAAGTTGAAATAATTAAGATTTCATGTGTGACATTTCATCTCCCTACAATTGGGATTTTGGTTGCACATTGTGTTGACACATGGAGTGTCATGAAACAACTCCGAAAGATGTGTTGTACAAAGCTCTAAGATGTGCAATGTTCTACGCTAAATTTTGAACTACACGCTCTCCGTGTGCTAACACATGTAGGTGTAGATGAGGCATGAAACTTAGACAAATTTGTTTATGAAGTTGTGAAGATTATTTGAAGTGTTGCATAAATGGTACATGATGCTAAGGGTTGCACATTAGTAGTATGATGTCTTTGGAGTTGCATGGCATGGTTGAAAGCGATGCACAAGTGACACATGAAGCAAAGAGTTATCAGTAATTATGGGGCATGGATCCTAGCACACTTTGCATGGTGCAAGGAGATTGCACAAGGTTGCACAATGCTAGGTAGGTGATTATCCCTAGTACATACACTTCCATAGTAGCATAGAGATCAAGTGGCAAATCATTACAATGGTGGTACTTCATGCCATATGTCACCTTCATCAATAACTTCATAAATTTCCTTAAACATATGGAAATAAACAAAGCCCACCACCCTATTTATTTTATATAGTTAAACAATAGTGTAAGTATTGTTTTCCATAATTATTCCATGATATTTCTAGAAAATAACAAAACAAAAGGAATAAATTGACAAAAGACAAGAATTTGTGATTATGTAACTATAATAAAATTAATTTGTATTCCATCTTTTTATATCAATGTAATATGAATATCTTTTAAGTTTAAAATTGGTTAGAACTATCTTGTGCTTACATTCAATCTCTCAAGTTTTGTTAAAAAAAAAAGGATATAATATAACCTTATAATGTATAATTCTAATATGGTCTCTTTGCTCTTCTTCTAAAACAAGAATATTAATAGGTACACTTATCACTCTTGCATTCACTTCTATTTCTAATAAATTTGAATTTGTTTTGAGTGTGTTGTCCATTGTGTACTCCTTAACCATATCATTGAAGCTTTATATGTTTTACTTAATATATAGATTGAAATATGTGTCATTATAGTAGGGCTTTGATTGTATGATTAACTCTACACATTAATATCCACTTACATTTAATCACCATTTCACATTATAAAACCTTTTTTTATTGTAATATTTAACAAAAACGAAAATTAAAATCCTCAAATAAAAACATTATGAGTCCCAAACTTGGATATCCTCTTATTCATATAATATATTAAATTTTAAAAAGAAAATAATTACAATACTAGACTTGAACATTAAACTTACAAAAATAAAACAATAATTACCTATGCTCCCCCAAGTTTGGGGGATGGGGATGATAGGGACAACAAGATGTGTTTCCAATACGGGGGTACTTTTGGGCCATTTTTTAGGGGACGGCAAGGGACGAGTAAAAAAACAAGGAAAATTTTAAAAATATAGAAAAGTTTCAAATATTCATGTCATAACATTGATAAAGCATTCATCATAGACATTGTAGAATATTAATACATAACATTAGACTTGAATTCAAATTTCACATGAGAATATATTGCTCAAATTAACAAAATTCAAATGCTTTCATTGTCAATGTGAATACATATTATATAAGAAATTATAAGTTATAACAAAATGCCTAAAGGCTCCAAGTTTCAACAATAAAATGACAAAACATAGAAAATATATCGTTTGTCCCTAATCAATAGGTGCAGTCTATATCAAAATCAAACTCATAGAATTCGAGTATGAGTCACTACCATTGTAAGGGTTTGCCTCGAGCAATGTAACCCCAACCAATCGCTCATGTGTCTCCTCATCGATCTATATAGTATCTTCGAGATCAACATCCCAATGTGAGGCTGGAGTCTGACGATACTGAGGAGTTTGTCGATCCTATAGCCACAAAGCACTATGTGCAGCCACCAACTTCTTCGATCTTCTAGAGGTAAGGTTGTTCCTCTTGAGTGATTGGATGAAACTACATGTGGACCAATTCCTCTCCACAACAGAAGAACTAGCAACCTATGAAAGAAGATGAATGGCAAGTACCCTTAACTCTGATTGGATGAAACTACATGTGGACCAATTCCTCTCTGCAACATAAGAACTAGCAACCTGTGAAAGAAGACAAATGGCAAGTACCCTCAACTCTGATGCATCCTTGCCATGCCACATCCACCATCCAATAGGGTCGGTTTGAACTAATGTAACTCTATCCGACCTCGCCTCCGATTTGTTGAAGGTTGGACCACAAAGATTGACAAGTGCAAGCCACTGTGTGCGAAGTAAAGCAAATTCCTCTTCAGTATACATTTTCCTATGGGTCTTCATTAAGCCTTCTTTCACCTCTTTTCATCATGAGATGGAGGCACTCTCCCAAGTCTTGTTGCATACCATTTGGGATTGAGAGCATAGGCTGCCATGTGAAGTGACCTATTCCACCTTTGCGTCACAATGGGCCACCTCCTCACTACCATCACTACCACTCTCATTGCTTCTGCTCTTTTTTTTTTTGGTTACGAATTGAAAAGAGGGCTGCAAGTTCAAATAAAAGAAAAAATAAACTCAAAATGCCCTTCCTATGTGGTAAAAAAAAGAAAAAACTTGAAAAATGCAAGAGAAATTGAACAAACAAATATAAAATGAAAAACTTACCTTTAATCGAGAAGATTTGATGCCCTAGCTCCTCTTTCAACTGTTGTTCTCTCCTTTTCCACTTGCTCCTCTTCACCTAAGTGTGCAAATGTAAAAATGAGTTTTTTTCTTTTCCTTTTGGTTGTTTTAATGAATGAAATAGGTTTAGGATGTTAAAAGGAATGGGGTGGAGGAGGGGGAGGGCAGTCCTTGTGGGCCCACCCATCCCTTTTTTTTAATTTAAAAATGTGTTTTCTTTTTTAAATGCAACTCATAGTTGGTTGGGCCGTAGGGGATGGCTAGCCATCCTTGACACGGTTGAGGGACTCCTAGGAGTCCCTTGGCAATCCCCTGACATCTCCTTATTTTTTGCACAAGTACCCAAGACGTTTCTGTTTTTAACTATCAATTGGGAATGGGAAGGGGACGTTTCCCAGGTGTCCTCGAGTCTCTGAAACATCCCCGGTACGGGGACGAGAGTAAAAGGGTAGGGTACACATCCCTAGGGAGCACATTAATTATAATATAAAAACTAAGTTGCACAAGTGAAATTGGGAGATGAACAATCCAAATCCACCATATATATATATATATATATTGACTAACTCAAATGAATCTAAAGATAAAACAGATCTTTCAGATCTTTTAAACATGTTCATAATATCATAAATCTAAAATATCATTTCCAACAACTAAATCTAAAATATCATTTTCAACAACTGGGTCTAAGAAATTCAAAACAGAGACAATTAAACCACCCTGAGATTTTGTTCTAAATTTAAGTACTCCAAAAGAAAAGAAAAAAGGTGTAGTTGTGTAGAGATAAAGCTTCAGAATAGAGAAGAAAAGGAATTATTTATGTTCTGTTATCATACGCTTTTCAGTGGTAAAAAGTAAATTACAGTTTTGAGTCTTTTGTAAGCGATACGACATTGCATGCAAAAATAATTTAATATGAAGCCAATCTGAAATTTAAAATGTGGTTAAATTATAAAAGCAATTTATCATAATTCAAATTTAAACACTTGACTTTATTTTTAAAAAATGAATTAAGCATTAATTTAGAGGCGTGCATCTTATCAGCTGTAGTGATTTCATGCTCAACTGTCTTACAATTGCACCTAAACATCTGTAATCACAAAACTTGAATGGAAAGACAATGGTAGGGAGATGGGGTAAAGAAGAAACCAAAGATACAATGGTTTTCATTGACGTGTGTGAAAGCAAGAACTGGATGAACCTTGGGCTAAACTGAAAAAAAAAAAAGATTGGACACAGATCTAGGTTTGGATAACTACAATTCTGAACCCGATAAACATGTTCTAGCTGCATTCAGCCCCTGGGACGTCATAGATGGATGGTATAAGTACGTTTACTTGCATGACAGAAGACAATAGGCAAGAAAACCTTCCATCTAAACAAAAAAGATTCAACGTGCTCACACAGATTCTATTTGGATTGCATGACAATATACCACAACATTCACCAAGTGATAGATATTATGCTTCAATAGTTGACCTTATTGGCCAAGCTGGGAATTAGAAAAGGTAAAGCACACAACTGACAGTGTCTTATTTGAACCTGGCACTATTGGTTGGAAAACCTTCCAAGTTCCAAGCATGTAATTCAGTAATAGTACCTGGAAACATGCACCAGGTCAATGTGTAAGTTGAAAAATAGATAATTGAAGAAAATGCATGACATATTTAGATCCAGGGTATACAAATGCAGGGTTAACGAACCATAGACAAATCCAACTTACTAGACAGACATGGTGAACAGTACACAGCATGCATAAGTAAATTTTTTATTTTGAATAGGATTTAATATATGATCTTACATTGCTAACAGCTACTTTTGTCCTCAATCCATTATTGTTTACATAATATGGTTCCATTTTACAAGCTTATAGTGTTTACTTATTCAAGGTTTGAAATTTTGATCCTGTGGATAAAATATTTTATCGAAATATTTAGATATGGCAATGATTCAAGCATTAGATGTACTGATGGAACAAAAAAATACCAATGGAACAAAAAAATCCTTTATACTTGGCTTAAATATTCTTCATCCTTTAATATGATCCTGCAAACATGTCCATGTGAAATTCTATTTTGAGTATAATCAACCTGTTGGATATCCATTCCTATGTGTGTGTAAGAGTACATTTGCTACTAAGGACATCATGGGGGAAATTCTTGTATTGGAGGTTAATAGTTTAATATCTTTTTAGTTTAATTGAGCCCATCTTGAGTATGATCTCCTTTACTAACATTGATAAGCTATAAGATAGGTTTGGGAGAGGTATATAATGGCATTGACTCAATGATTAAAAAGATAAAGACCATCATAAACGAGAAAATGCAAGGCAGACAATTCTTGTTGAACAATGAAACAAAATGACCATCCTGCTACATCTTCCTGCCTTTGCATTGACTCCAAAATATTCCCGCATTGAGATTCTTTCTTTGCTGAGGAGTGTTGCACCATACAAAGATGTGGAAGTCGGCAAAAGATACAAGCTAGTGCTTGCTAGACTGTAATAACCTTTAGAAAAACTGTATAACTAACTTACTAAACCCAAATTTATAAATGCCACACTACTGAAATACTGTATTTTATTGACAAAATAAAACAGGATTACACAAATATATAACAGCAAGCTACCACGTCAAACCTGCAACAACATGCAATGACCTGCAAACAATTCTCCAAAAACTGATTCACTGTATACTATGTACAGCTGTGATAGACCACCAAACACTCACTAAAAATGAAGAAAGAGAATATCTTCAGCACAATCGCAGCCCTTGGATTAGACTGCATAAGGAAGCCAAAGGTGTTTCATCCTCTAGTTTTGAGATTCATGGGATTTCGTCATCAAATCAACTAAAAAACACTAATGCAAAATTATTTCTAACAGCCAAACGCCTCATTTTATGGCACAAAGGAAGGACCAAATCCCAGCACTCCCATAAACTTGCCACATTCCTAGAATAGCAAATGCTATTCAAGTCAAAATGCCACCATAACTCAGCAACCCCACTCTGACAGCATAACTGCACTCTTTGAAAAGTCAGATTGTAACTACCATAATGCACTATCAAAAACTAACAAAATTAAACAGAAAATCCCATTAAATATTAGTTATTGCTAATTTTTCCAAACTGTAATCCCCTTTAAAAACACTTTTTCCTCCAATCCGTCTGGAAAATTAAAGGAATGGGCATATGGGATGTTGTAGGATGAATTAATGGCAAGGGCACATTATATAGACTCTTCCTTGATCCTAATGTCAAGGATGTAGTTACAAATGTGGTTGTTGACTGTGCACTCTAATGGTTAAAGTATAGAAGGATGCTCACTATTGGTGATACCTCCTAGCCAAACATTCCAACACCTATAGTCTCTTGTGGTCAATATTTTATCACTCTTTTATTTAAAACTCTAAATTATTTTTTTCCTATAACTCTAAATTTGAATTTTTTTTACTTTTTGACTTATGTTACCAAATTGAAATCAAAATCAGGGACATGGATACTGTATGCCAATATGGCAAATTTTTTTGGGGGGTCGGGTATGTTCTAGATACATCCATACAAAAAACATATATAAATGCAACCTAAAAAGTATATTATAGTAATACCACATTGATATAAAGCTATAACAGATTAAATTTATTTTTCAACTATTTGAAAATGTATATTACTAATTTACTGCTATACTATCTATACCATATTAATATCATTTATTTTTTTAACTATATTCAAAAAACGAGATTAATAGCATACTTTATATACTATATTAATATTGAAATCAATATTGATAATATTTATATATATACTATACCATATGAACCATACCATCTATATGAAACTAATATCGATAGTATTTATATCTATATTATACTACATGAACCATACCATCTATACAAAAATAAATATCAAATTAAAGGCATAGTTTGTTTTTTCATATCAATTTAGTAAATTACTATACCTTAATATCACAATAATATCTATACTTTTACAAAAAATACTATAGAAATGATATTAAGTTTGGATTTTTGCTTTAATATGCATTATGAGTCAAGAATAAAGTTAAAGCATAGATTTGTTAATGAAAAATCATGTTGTCAATGGAGGGGTAGAGCAAAATATGATATAGCTGAATCATCTTTTGCTGAGCTTTGAAATGAAATGCGTGACATGATACTGAGTCAAAAATATGAACTGGGTGCAGAAAACGTTCAATCATTTAGGGTTTCATTTGACTTCTTGAGCAGAGAGCGTTCTCTGTTTTCTGTGACTCTTTCATTGGGACTCCTTTACTGTTGGATTTGACTGATTCAAAACACCTCAAAACAATTAAATGACCCTCATGCGCCCAATACTAGTTTTTCGCTGTGACTTTTACATTGGAATCATCCTGGAACTGATTTGAAATTGTCACATTCATCCTAGAATCGCTGGGATACACCCTTTATCGTTTCTATACAATTTTGACCACTCAAATCCAAACCCTGCCCCATTCCACAGTCAAATCACATCCAATTCCATTTTTGAGATGAATTGTACCCAGAAACATAGAGTTTTTCAAATTTGGAGTTTAATTTATAGTTTATAACTCAATATGTTGTTACTTCACCTTCATTTGAGCAGAATTGGAAAAGATGTTCCATCCACTCGGTAAAGTGCAACTAGTTGGTATCAACAAAGGCAAAGTAAGTTCACATGCATTCCAACTTGCACTTTCTTTCACACAAACTGACTATAGCGAAGGAGCAACAGAGTTGTGGCATCTAGAGCAAAAGCAACCTAACTTGGATGTTGTCGCTGCCCAACAATCTTCCTTTTTCGAGGAGCCAAATAGCCAGAATAGTTTTAACTTTTAGTACCAATGCCAATGGCACTACTTGTGGTTCTTCTAATCTACCTCTATCATCTAATGTAAATGATGACAATGATGCTCTTTATGAAGAGCAGTATGATTTCGGTTGCTGATTTTATTATTTTAATATTGAATAATGAATATCTATCATGATATTTGAGGTTGACAAATTGACATTGAAGAAGTATCATGGTTGTTTGTTATTTGAACTTAATTCCTGTTTCTAGGCTTATAATATGTGTGTGTTTTGTACAAACATACCTAAAATGTATCCAACCTCCTACAATCCACCCCCAACCCCACCCCTGCGCCCCCCACTTCAAAAAAAAATCTGTACGCTCATACCTGAACCAGTAACTTAGATTTTTAACCATAGCATACAGTCCCTATTACTCTATACAATCTAATTTGTTGTCCTAAAAGTACTGCAAGGTAATACTTATAAACCTGGGAAAAATAGGATTTGAATTTTGAAATTTTCCCCAGCTGGAGAGCAGCTCTACCCCTGAGCCACATGGCCACTCTGGATGGAGCTTTCAGTTCCTAATAGAAGTGTAAATTGTCATTTCCCATAATGCACTCCCCTCCCTCAAGCCACACTCGATTACTCATTACAGTCACTCTAATACCATTTGTTAGAAGATTTTGGATAGATTATGGTTCAAACCATCCTCAACCTGATAAGCAGATATCCCTATCACTGAGCTATTTGCCCAGTGATGATGGGACTTTCAGGTTCTGTCTGGAAGTGTAGATTGTCATTTCCAGTAACTGTAAAATTCCAGTTAAAGAATTCCATCTCTAATTTAAAATTTGTTCCTTTCCAAAACAGGTCATATGTTAGATTGATAATTATCAGAAGATTTGTTGTTTCCTGTCATTGCTATCACAGACCACTTTACCCAGCTTATAGCATATAGTTTGACATTCACCATCACAACTGCAAACTAAAAATGGAACCGAACAGAAAAGAGAGCTTCTCATGTCATTATGACCATGGAATTTATTGCTAGTAAATACTCAACTGCTGTCTAACAGAAATACTAAACGGTTATCCTAAATGTAAGGTAAGTGTAAATGTCTGCAGACATGCATAACTTTAGGTGTTTTCTTTCGGTGTGTGAGTAAAATCATTTTGTGAATACATTTACAGCCTAGCTAAGGAAATATCCTAAAGAAGCTAAGACTTTTGTCGTGATATCATAAACAATGTACCATAAACTGAACGGCATCCTGCAAACAACTAGAATTAAAAAATTAATAAGTAAGCTCAAGCACTTCCTTCGTAGCATCATAGAGACATCATTGCTGCTTTGATATATACCTTGTCAAAGATGGCCCAAGCATCTAGAATCCAGATATCTGATCAGTAATAGGTTCTCTATATAAAGATTCCTTGACACTGCATGTCCTATGTAACTGCTCGTTGTATGAATACAACAAATTCCAATCTTCTGTATTTTTTCAGGAATAGCTTCTCTTGCATTGCAGAGCATTTTAGCATTGGAACATATCCTCAGCCTTCGAAAACAGCCTTGACAGTCTTATACCAACTGATAATAACAGAAGTAATTCATGTCTTGCACTTCAGTAGGCAAAGTCATTACTAATGCCAAACTTATACCTTACCACAGTAGATGCAAATCAATATTTTTTACCACTGTGCTTGCAATCTTGCATTTCCTAGCCGCTAAAACTCTCTAGCAATCTTTTTGCAACATGAACTAGCAATTGTAACGGTCATGTAACACTTGATCCAAAGTTCATATTTGTTTTGCATAATCACTTCTTTGTTTGAGCTCTTTAAATTTTGAATCCATAATCACATTTCTTGACAATCCTCGAATCAGGGCCTTATGGGTAAGAATGGTTGGAATTATACCCATCTTCAACATTTTATCCTGCAACTTGTATGCCCTTTGCCAATTGCCTTGCTGGCAGTGTCCATCAATTAGTGAATTATAAATAGCATGATCAGGCATAAAACCTGCTTCTACCATTCTCTCCAAAATTTGTTCTGCTTTTCCTAAATTTCCTCCCTTATAGAATCCATCAAATAAACCTTTCCAGATAAAACTGTCTAGGGCAAGACCGCACATGATCATCTCCTGTACAAGTTCATCTGCTTCAACAATCTTCTCGGCCCTGCAGAGTGCATCAATAAGTGTCTTGTAAACAGCTAAATCAGTTCCAAGACCTTTTCCTCTCATTTCATCTTTCAATTTAAGTGCTTTCTCCATATTGCCTTGCTTACAATGTCCATCGATCAGCAGAACATAAATATCTCTACCAGGATCCAGCCCTTCCCCTACCTTTTTCCTCAAGAGCTCATCAGCTACATCAAATCTATCATTGCTACAAAGGGCCTCAAGGAGGACCTGATAACTTTTGCCCCTGCTCAGAATGCCTCTACTCTGCAACTCACTGCGCAATTTCAAAGCTGCCTTGATCTTTCCGGTCTTGCAATAAACATCAATCAAGGCATTGCAGGTAATGTAATCAGGCATCAAACCTCTGTCAAGCATCCGATAAAACAGATACCTTACCTCCCAAGTACAGCCCTGTTGATGCAAGGGAAAACTAAATTAGATTAGTATTAAGTTCAAATCTGCTTGTGCCTGGAAAATAGAAAAAACTAAAGATGAAGATAAAAATTTCATTTTAGTGTTTGCCTATAAAAAACTAGTTCAGGCCCATATAAACCCAGGTCTGAACTTTACTTGTAAGTGCCATTCTCAATTTTTTTGCCTCCACGTGATTTGTTTGAGTATCACATATATGGACGGGGACCAAGTTTACTTGCAAGTTATAGGTGCCACTCGATGATTTTAAATTCCCATGGTTTGTTTGAATATGACACAGAAATTTAACTATAGGTTCCAATCTAGTTTTTGTATACACATGCTTTGTTTCCGTATGTCATTGATAGATGAAATGGATGCAAAAACATTGCCAACAAATGCAGACCTTAGCATTAAGATTTAGTCCAATATACCTGGTGCACCTATCTATTTGTAAGAGGTTGAGATGAAATTGTGTGGACAATCAGATATGGTTTAGCTTAGGAATTCAAGCATTACCTGTTTGCAGTACCCAGCAATCAGAGAATTGAATGTGACCTCATCCGGCACCAGACCTCGGTGAGTCATCCTATGAAACATTTGATGTGCTTCTTTCACCCTTCCAGCCTTGCACAGTCCACATATCAGAGCAGTATAAGAAACCACGTTGGGCAGAATACCCCTCCTATACATGAGCCTATAGAGCATAAAAGCTTCCTCCAACTTCCCCGTTTTACAATACCCATCCACAAGAGTATTATATGTCACAATATCAGCCTCAAAGCCTGATTCTTCCATTAGATTCATGAACTCATATGCTCTTTCCAGGTTACCATCTCTGCAGAGAGCATGAATCATAATATTGAAAGTAAAAGTATTCGGAGGAATTTGCCTCTTACCCATTTCAGCATAGATATCCCAGCAAAGATTGATTCTTTTGGACTTCAACAGTGCATTGAGAAGACAATTGCAGGCGCTGATATGGGGTACCAATAGAACTTCTTCCATGAGCCTGAATACCTGAACAGCATCCTCACACTTTCCTGTCTGAACATAGGCCTTGATCAGCAAGTCAAACACCATAGGGTTCCAATTGCACCCACTTGAGGCTGTTTCTAGAAGACAATCAAAAATCTGACTGCAGGTCTCAGAGCCAGTTATAGGATAATGCTTCAGCAGGGCCATTGAATCAGATAACATTCCGGCCCAACTCAAGATATGAACCATTGTGCACCAGCTCTGCATAGTGTGTCTAAGACCTTGATGTTCTAAATGCTTGAAGAAATGGAGCGCTATTGCTGGTTCTGATTGTGTTCTCAGGAGAACTTGGGTGATTGCCAATGGGGGCAATGTGGGTAATTTCATTGTGTTCTGTTTTAAGCAATCCCATTTGCCCTCTCTTATGTTTTGGCAAATTTCTGACACCAAACTGGCGTCTTTATAACTATGCCTTGTAAACAATGCCCTAGGCTGCCAGGTTACTGCACGTGAAGTTTTCAGGCCACTCAATCCAGTTATAGACGATTTTCTGCATAAAACATAAATACCAGACAAGAGAATATGGGCATCACTGACCCAGGATTGATGGGGAATTTTTATCATTTCAGGTTGTTTCAACCATAGCTTTTGCTCGTTCAAAAGATCGTTATGCACAAAACCTCGGCTGAACAAGAATGAGATGCGCAGATATCACACATATTTGTTTAAAAATAAATCTTAATAAGCTTGAATTTAGGTGGCTTTTAAACTAAACTAAAGTGATCTTTATAATTATTAATATTTGCAATGTTGAAAATTGCATGCGGTATCCTTTTCCCTTATGTTTTTGGATTTGTTTTTTAATTAGCATATTTTTAATGTAATGATTAGTTTATAAATAGTTTACCTTTGTTTTAAGATATTATTTTTTAGATCTTTTATTCATCACTCTAAATTAAATTTATAGGGGTAAATTTGATTCAAATCATTTTTATAATTATAGATTTGAATTTTTAATTTTTAATATTGAAATTCAAAAATAATCTTATCGACCTCTTCTTACTAACTATTATGAGTCAATATAACTTATGTTTGTGTTAATTTATATGTTATTTGTTATTTTTAAAGTCAATTATTTATCTATTTTGAAATCATTTGGAACATTGGAATGTAAAAGAATATCGAGGTCAAAGAGCTTAAAGAGGATTAAATTATGCATTGTTTGCTTATAACATCATCTTGGGTCTGGGGGCGACCCTTTGGTGAAGTGGTGGGGCTTCTTGCCTGTAGGGCCAACAACCAAGGTTCAAACCCCATGGGGTCTTTCTCTACCTTGTCAAAAATTGAGACCGTTTGACCTTGGTGTTAAGGGGAGACCCTTTAGTAAAATGGTGGGGCTTCTTGCCTATAGAGCCAATAGAGCCAACAGCCAAAGGCTCATACCCTTAATATCATACAATTTTTAGGGGGCCGACCCTTTGGTGAAGTGGTGGGGCTTCTTGCCTGTAGGGCCAACAACCAAGGTTCAAACACCACGGGGTCTTTCCCTACCACGTCAAAAATTGAGACTATTTGACCTTGGTGTTAAGGGGAGACCCTTTGGTGAAATGGTGGGGCTTCTTTCCTATAGAGCCAACAACCAAAGGCTCATACCCTTAATATCATACAATTTTTTTTTATCATGGAGAAAGGCGGAGCGTTGAGCGAGAATAGGCAGGGAAATATAGGATTCAAATTAGAGGTTGCTGGAGAGGGCGATGAAGCAAACGATGAAAATCATGAGGCTACTGGAAAGGTTGTGATGGTTGCTCTTCTTCCTCGGGTGCCTCTGTAGGTGCGGTGGAAGATGTCCTTTTTGTGGGGGTCTTTTTCCCCATGCTGGTGTTGTGTGGTTTGTCTGGCTTGGGATCGCTTTGGGTCTTCCTTATTCTTTTAGAAGCCTTGATGAGAGATAGAGTTGCGGGTTGGAAACCGAGAGGAAGTGTTGAGACTGAAGATGTTGTGGTTTTCGGTTGTAATGGAGATGGCGCTTCTATTTGGCCCGTTGTCTTTTTGCTGGGTGTTGTTGCGTGGTTGGTGCGGCCTTTCCTAGCTGAAATGGTTGTTGCTTTTGCTTGGGGTCTCTTTCTCTCTTGGTCATGGAAGGTGTGTGCATTAGTGCTTATGGAGAGGGATCCAGTATTGGCCTCTTTTCCTATTTTTTTAGGTTTAGTGAGCATTCTTGGGAGACCTTCGATGGCGTGTGTGATTTTTAATGATGGGTTTGGCCCTCTGGGGGTGCTCCGGTTGGCCTCTAATCTCAATGGGAAATATGCTTTTGATGGGGAGCTGGTTTTGGTGGAAGTATCTATGGCTTCCCTTTTGTGATGTGAGGGTTTGACTCCTTGGTCACCTTGTTTTCCTGCCTTTATGTTGAGGTTATGGTCTGCCTTCCTGGGCTCTCATTCGAAGTTGGTTTGGGTTTTGGTGTTGACCAACCTGTTCTTCTTTTGTTGTCTAGGTGTATTGTTGGGTAATATTTTGACCTCTCTCAACGATCACTCCTTTGTTTGGTGCAACCTTAGAGGCTTTGTTGGCACTGATGTTCCTCTATTTTTATGGTTATCAAGTGGGGTTTTTTTCATATTTATCTTCAAGACCCAGATGATCTACTGTCATAAGATTGGAGGTTCCTAGTATTTTGAGTTGGTGATTGTGAGTCACTGTTGGGTTGAGTTGTTACAAAGTTTTACTCTGAAAGCTCAAAAGCTTTTGTGTTTTTTATGTGGGTTGAAGTGTGTTATTCATATTTTTTGGACCTGTTTCTTGCTAAGCCTATGGAGGTTTTGTCTACCCAGGTCTTTCTAAGGTTCTTTCTTTCTTTTTGAGTCTACAATTGGAGTCTTCTATGGAGGTGAAGACTACTTCCATTGAGGCAGATCCCTCTTCTACTAAGGTGAAGGTGGTTGTTGTAGATTTGGTAGGAATCTTCAGCTTGCTCCTATCTAGGTGGAGCGTGCATGGGCTAATGAGTGTAGGATTTGGAGTTTGGGGCTCTAATTTCTTCCTCTCCTATAGAGTGGAACCCCCTCCTATTGAGGTGGAGGTGGGGATGGTGTTGGCGGGTTGTTGCTACAAGAAGGTTGTTGTGCTCCAATGTTTTGTTATGTTACCTTACTCCCCTATTGAGGTGGGGTGTTTGGTTTTACTGGAGTTTTTGGTTAGGGGTTTGATGGTGTCCTACGCCATTAAGTTGTCTCTTTTTCTTGGCTCAGCGGTGTCTTTCCTAAGTGGTTGGTGTGTTGATGCCTAGTTGATGTAGGTTGTCTCTTTATTTACCTAAGGGTTCCAAGTCCCGGTTAAAACTTGATTGTTTAGGGATCTTGGTCCCTTGTTTCTTTTTCTGATGCAACTTTTCTAGTCTTGTTTATCTATCAGTTGTTGATGTTGTTCGACTGTTGTTGGTTTGTGGTTTATCTTGTATGCAACATGTTTTTTTGTGACAAGGTTATAGAGCCCTTCAAAACTAATCTGTAATGGGTTTTAAGTCCCATCAAAATCTGTTTTACCCCTAATCAAAAACATCATCTTGGGCCTACTAGACACTTGATTGTTATCCTCAATCATTGTTCCAAAGTAATTGATATATCTTCATTAGTGGTTTGACTAAGAAAATCATGACCCTTGCGAGTCGATACATTGTCTAAAGGTGTTCACAACACTATCGATTTTTACTAAAATTCAAACATTAGAAGATTGAGGTGAGCAAATTATAATATTTAGATTTTTGTCAATTCATTCTTATAGGTACATGTGTAATTTTGTATGCCAATTTAGTTCCACAAGTGTAGATATCAAGTTTGCAAGTGCAAATCTAAACCAAAACAAAACATAATCAATTTGCAAATTTTGAGAGTAGATATCAAGTTTGCAAGTGCAAATATAAATCAAAACAAAACATAGTCAATTTGCAAATTTTGAGATGCTTGTCTAATTAGTCCCTAATTTTCTAACATTGTGATGGATCAAATTCTTAAACATCTTTTGTATCATTTTCCTACCCTTGAAATCTAGCTAAGTATCACGTTTAAAAAATTATTTAATTTCTACAATTAATTCAACATTATTATTTCTAGTTCTAACTCATTTATCTAGGTTAAATGTGTGTAAATGATTGCATTATTAGTTAGCTTGGATAATTTATGTATGGGTGTGTTTTACCCTTACATTATTGGTGAATCTAACTTTATTACATAGCATAGAGTTTTGACCTTAGGGTTTATCCTTCTTTCATTAAGGTGTTCATATCTAATTTTTCACATTATGTATCTTATTTTCAAATTTCATTAGGGTTTAGGTTCTCTTCTTACTTTTGCTTCATAGTTATACCTTCCTTTAGGTTTTTGTACTTCACTATATGATCTCATTTTCACCCACCCTTTGCACCCTTATTTTCACCTATAGGGTTACATTTTCTAATTAGTTTAAAGATCTTGTCACTTGCTATTATTTCTAGTTTTGTTAGATCTCACACCCTTTTATAGCATTTGATCTTTAGTGTTTTGATTGTAGGACAAGGTCCCATTCACATCCCCAATTTTCCTTAAGGAGAATCCTTCATTTTAACCCTCAAATGGCCTAATCTATTGGGATGGTGTTCTTTGTGATATCCCTTAAATATTGTTAGTATTCCTATTATTGAGAATGAGATTGAAGACTATGATCATAAGACATATGTTGCTAAGCAATATTTCTCCTTTATAAGAAAATTATTTGTTGAGGCACTTACTCATGTTGAATCACCTCAACAATTAGCTACTATTTTACATAGTTCATTAGTGGGTGCCCTTTATGGAATGAATATCCTTCACAATATTGGAATTGTCATGGCTTTTGTTAATGGTGTATCCAGTCACCCACCTAGCCACTCTTCATCCTCTTTTATTCCTTATTCATCTCATCTTATAGATACCACTTACATGGAATATGCCACCCATACTATCCCTCCTAGTATGACATGTTCCTCTCTCATTCCTCTTTATATTGTCACTGTTGTCAAACAGATTGCACCCAAATGCTTGACTGGTTATATTCAGCAATCTGTTGAAACATGGGAACTATCTTCAGGCTATGGGTATTCCTATGACAAAGATAGACCTCCAAATTCTAGGCTGGTTTCTATATGATTCTCTAATTATGGACTTAAAAATTTGATGGGAAAAGGGAAAAAGACTTAATCTAATGCAAAACTGGAAGAGCTAAACTGTGGTGATGCACCTATTTGATTTAAAGAAAACATATTAATTCACAATTGATTCCTTACGAGCCTATTTTCACAACTCGGACTGAACAATTTAATTGCATAAATGATTCACAGAAAGGCCTGATAATTTATTCTTTATGAAGGAAGAATTTATTTTCACAACTTAAAAATATGAATGTATTATAAGCACAATTTATGACCTACATCTGAAATCATTTTTTCTATGTACATGCATTCACAAATGTGACAGAAATTTAAAGGTTTTGATGTAAAAAACATTAAATTTGCATCCAAAACATTCATAAAACAAGACAACTGAATCTAAGAAGGCTAATATCTAACCTACAATGACAATAGAAGGAAAACTCTGCAAATGATACTCTAACATAACCTATAAACCTGCTACTCTATTAAATTTTGAAAGCTGAGTTACATGATATTTCTCTTTGCAGAGTGCAAAGTTTGAAAAACAAGAACCAGAGGAAAATGACAAAGTCATATCACTTTATACAAAAGCCTCTTCAAGGCATGAAGGTAAAACTAAAAGTCAATTTCAGTGTGAAAATGATAACTCCAAGGCAAAATCCGAGCATAAATAAATATCTTCAAAAGAAAAGCTCAAACTCATGCAAAAATGAGTGAACTCAGGCTCAAAGTCAAAGTCAACTCATGACTGACCCATAGAGCACTCAAACTGAACTGAAAATCCCACAAAAATTGGGCCCAAGCATGCAAAAAATATATCGTTTTCGTCAATCCACCCATGATAACTGGTACTCCATCTCTGTATTGTGCATGACAAATCTTCAGTTAATAATCCCTAATTTTCCAGTTCCATCTACATCCTTTGCATGATTTCCTTAAAGAGGATTAAGTGATTAAATGTTAAAAAAAATAACCAAATGTATGATTATTTTAATATTTAATGTGGAAATGGTCTCCTTATTTTCATTTTAAATATTAATGTAATAATACATTAATATTTAATTACATATAGCTCCAAGTAAAAATCATGCAAATGATGAGACCAAGTGACTATCACTATTTTTTAAGAATTATGACTTGATTTTTACTAATCAAAACTTCAATAAATTGAAGTTTGATCATGCATCTCACGGCTCTGAATAATAATAGCTCTTTTGACTTAGGAAGTCAAACCACGGGGAATGAATAAACACAATGATTTATTTTAAATCATTGAGAAAAATCACCCTTTATCGAATTAGGGCATACAAAAGCATTGAACCCTAAATGATTTCATTTTCACTTGTACTCTTTTGGGAGATGTTTTTTGCTGGCCGCCACCATGAGAGGAAGGGTTTGGAATCTGAAACCTCACGTTTTCATTCTACTTCATATCAATCTTCCTCTATGAATGTCAAATCCCTTCATGAATCTAATGGTAAGTGTTTTAGATTGATTTGTTGCACTTCTAATTTCATTTTAAAAGTATTTCCATGCCATTAAGATGCGACTGTGATAGCTTTTTTTTCTGATATATTTCTTTGTGCATGATTTTTTTGTTGACTCCTCATCTTCTTGGCCGCCATTAAGAATTTGATTTGCATCTTGAAAGGAGAAAGCTAAAAGAACTTCATTGTATCTTATGAATTCCTCCACAACAGTAATGAGGGTAAGCAAGATGTATTCTCAGGCTGCCATTGAAAATTTGATTTACTAATTTCTGAATTTAGAAACCCCTAATGGCTATGACTGCAATATTATTACTCATGCAAACTCCAAGTGGGTTTCATTTTGTGTAGAAACTTATGTTATTTGTTCATTGTAAATGCTCTAATAGGCGAGAATCTATTTTGTGTACAAACGCCTTCCATTGTGATTTCTAACTTATAACTGCATTCCCCTAGTGCTTCTCTGTCGTTATTTCAGCTGTCATAGGGTCACCCCATAATTTTTTGTATGTTTCTGCCATTAAAGGTTGCGGACCTCATGGCATTCTGGGTATTTGTCATTATGATTTGCAGGTTGCAGGCTTCCTTATAATGCTTGAGGGTTTCTTCAACCTTTATTAGCAGGGATATTATTTTTGTTGTCACATGTTGCTACTTGGCTCCATTGCTTTACTATGTAATACAAAACTATCATCCTCATCAAATCTTGATGTGGCTCATAGATTATGTATTGTATTTGTTACTAGCTAAGGCTCATTCCACATTCATCTATTTCCAGTGAAGTTGAGAATATGAATTATTTAATAGCTTCAAAGACTTGGTGAATCCTTTGAATCTTTAACGTTTGGAGAAGTTCAATATTAGTATTGTCTATATCTTTCAACCTACTCATATACCTCTATAAAGCAGATTTCTCTTGACCCAACTTATTGCTTGTCTCTATCTTCTTCACCACAGATCTACATTATGTGTGGCCATTATGGTGACTATGTGTTCAAAAGAGATCCTACCACTATTTTGTGCCTTCTACAGGGGGTTTCGATACTATGTTTTTAAGCATTGAATGCCTTCCTCCCTATGCATACATTCTGTGATTATACTCATAGGTTGTATCTTTGATCATGAATGAAGAATTGTGTTGGTACCGTGACTGCACTTTTAGAACCTTGTCACGCTACATGTCTTTCAAAACTATGCTTGAAAATTTCAGTGACTCATCTATGTCCGCATGAAATAGGATACTCTTCATATAAATGATGGTCTACTCTTGCATTATACTGCCCTGTTTATTGTCAAGGATGCTTTCCCAGTCTTTAATGACTGTCATAAACTTTAGTGGTTGTCTTTTAGTTCTGATCTTCATATAAATTAAGGTTGCTCCTCCATGAAATGATTGCCAATGGCTTGTATTGGCTCACCAAAAGTCTCATGATTTTGTATATATGCATCTCTTGAATGATGAGCAAAAGGATGATTTGCTCAATCTGTTTCTATCACAATGAATCAAAGGTTTCTCTAATGAATTCCTCTTATTACAACAGTCTTTTCTTGATGAATATTCTAATATCAATGACTTTCATATATTGATGAGAGAGCGTCCTCCTGATATGCTGGGCTCGACCCTTGTGGGAGCCCATTTTGCTCCACATATCTTTCAAAATTGATCATGAACGAACTTGTTCTTGCACATTTAAACAAACATGTTAGCAAAACAAAATGAAGTTCAAAGCTTCCATTGAACTTCATGCTCCTTTAACTTGATCATATGATACATGCTTGAAATGATGTAGATTATATTCTTGTTGGCAATGTAGGCATAGGATTGATCTTGATTCATCATTGCTTAGAGTTAATCTCTAACATCATCTTCATTCATCCTGCAAAACAACTTAAGGAAGTTGGAGTCAGAGAACCTGGAAAGCTTCAACAACACCCATCAAAGATATCAAGCATCACTGGCTCCATCATTACAGACAATGATGAACCACCCTCCTTTCTATGTTTACATTGTCTACAGATGTATAGTTTACAATCTATTTTTGCATCTATCATTTGATTACGTAAATCAAATTCAGCTACTCCCACGTCTTGTGTGGGACCTTGATTTTTACAATATGAATAAAACAACATTCTTTTATGAAAATTTATGAGTTCTTCTATTACAAACATTTGCATAATCAAATTTTGGAATTCAATGAATACTTTTAGCAGAAATTTTGCACCTTTCTGTGATGAATGCAATTCAGCTCTACCTATTTTTAGCTAAAGCTAAAAATAGGTAACAGTTACATGTGATTATGCTAATAATAAGTATATATGGATGCATGATGCCTGTAATATTTATATCGACAGATGGATGTATGATAATGTGTATACCTAAATGATATGAAAATGCATCTATATGTATAATTTTGGATATGATGTTTCTATGATATATGACATAATGTTGTAAATGGAATATAATGCACTATATTTTTGAAATTTCAAATGTGATTATATGATGTAATGAATGGATGAATGATGTTTGAATCATGATACTCTCAATGAGCAATGTATGATATGATAATGTTAATGAAACTGCAATTATGTAGATGATTTGTTTTTGATATTTTTCTTATGCAAATTTAGATGATGTGATGATTTGATGCACAAATGAAAAATGTGATATATGATGGAATGTATGAATGATTTAATACAATAATAATGCTTTCTAATGCATGTAATGGAAATGATTATGCTTATATGATAAGATGGTGTTTTTGTTAATTTCACGTATACTCAATTCATTAATGAGAAAAGATAACATCATTTTTGAATTCTTCACCAGCTTTTGGAACAAATACTCTGCAGATGCAAAACTAACATGAATGAAATCTAATTTTACGATGCAAATCTATATGCAAGCATTTTCACCTTAACAGTCCATTTATCGTGCTTTTTATCGTCATTGAGCCTTTAAAATGTTGAAAGTGAGTACAAGAATCAATGGTATAATTTAGACCAATGATGACCTAAGTACTACTTTCATGATTTTTGATATTGCAAGTGAACACAAGAATCTAGGTATAATTAAAATGAGATGTCCTGAGCATTTCTTGCGTAAACAGACAAGAATTTATCATTTTGTTATGTGAATTTTGAATGTCATCAGTGATACTTTGTAGAGCACATCTCACAACAATTCACGCAATAATAATGATCAACTCACAGACAACAAACAAAGAAAATACCATTCTCCTTCCTAGCTTCTCTAGTTCAATACATCATCGAGTTGCTCCAAAGAAATGATAACAAAAATCAAAGTACAACATTTGAACATTCAAGCTAAAGCAATAAAATCATAATTCAAAAGAGTATCATCCATCTACAGTTGTTTGGATTCATTTGATTTCAATTGTTTGATATGGATGGTTGATTTTCTGAAATGTTTTCATGTTTGATGTATGTTCAATGTTGAGTTTCTCAATGATCATTATGTTTGTTGCATTTTCATACTATTGTTTGTCTATTTGCTTAAGCTCAAAGTTTTATTGCCCCCAGTGAGTTCAGGATTTTTCCCCCAAGCTAGGGTGAGACACGACCATGTTGACAGGATATGTACAAGAGGTCCTTCTATCAAATGATAAACAAAATGATGGAAAAAGTGAAAGATCAAGACATATCTCAAATAGATGGAAAATCCAATTTAAATCACAAGTAGCGTCTATTTCCAGGGTTTCACTATGTGTTTTTATTGCACTTTTTCAGACTTTATGATTTTTTTGTATTATTCTCTTTTTCATCATTTTTTTTTTGTATTTTTTTGTCTCCATGATGCCTATTTTCCAGGTTTTCATCAAGGTGACCATTTTCCCATGCACTAGATGATTCAGGTATAGAATTTCCTGAGATGGATATTGTTGATAGGTTCATCGAACAAATCCCCTTCAGGTGTAGACAATTGATAGGCTCCAAATCCATAGACTAATATGATAACAAAGGGACCTAGCCAGTTAGGTTCAAACTTCCCTTTCTTTTCTCTATCTTGTTGATTCTGAGGGTTTTCCTTTAAGACCAAGTCACCAAACTAAAATGATCTAGGTTTTACCCTGTGATTGTAGCTTCTGGACATTCTCTATTGATATGCCTTCAAATGGTTCATAGCTTGTTGATGACGTTCATCCAATAGTTCCAACTCTTGAAGTCTAGACACTCTATACTCCTCATCTGAAATAATTCCCTTTAGTGACACACAAAGTGATGGTATCTCAACCTCAATAGGTAATATGGCCTCTGATCCATATACCAAGGCATATGGTGTAACTCCTATAGGTGTTCTAATGCTGGTTCGATATGCCCAAAGAGAAAGATTTAATTGAACGTGCTAATCATGTCCAACATCGTTGATAGTGTTTTTCAAGATTTTCATAATAGTTTTGTTTGAGGCCTCTGCTTGGCCATTTCCTTGAGGATAGTACAGTGTTAAAAAATGATGTTGGATATGAAACCTCTCACATAGTTCCTGAACATCCTGATTCTTAAAAGGTTGACCATTGTTTGTGACAATGGATTGAGGAATTCCATACCTACATATGAGGTAATTTAGTATGAAAGAAGAAATCTATTTTCCAGTGATTGTTGTCAAGGGAACAACTTCTATCCACTTTGTAAAGTACTATGTTGCTGTGATTATAAATTTGTGTCCATTGGATGAAGACAGATTAATCTTTCCTACTAGGTCCAATCTCCACTGACAAAAAGGCCATGTTGAAGTGAATGGTTGCAATTCTTGTGTCGGTGCATGGATTTGATTACCATGTATTTGACATTTTTCACACTTCTTAACAAAATGAAAAGACTCCTTCTCCATGTTCGGCCAGTAATACCCCAAACAGAGGAGTTTCTTTGCTAGGGTTAGTCCACTTGAATGAGTTCCACAAATACCTTCATGAACCTCACGTAAAGTTGTTTCAGACTTGTTATGTTCTAGACACAAAAGAAAAGTACCATCTAGACCTCGACGATAGAGTATGTCAACAATTAAGGTATGTCATGCAGTTTGGCGAATGAAGTTGCGTTTCTGGTTTCTGGAAAGATCGGGAAGAAGGATATTGTCTTTTAGGTAAGCGTAGGTCTTTCCATAAATTGAGGATTCAATTTCAACTAAACGGCATATGGTTTGAGATTTTGGATTATCATAAGTAGGGTTAGACACTTGTTCCACCATAAAATCATAACGACCTCGCTTTTCTAGCAACTGTAAGAGAGAAGCAATCATCACCATAACATCTATAGCTTTATTTCCTGACCTTGGAATCTGTTCAAACTTTATATCCACAAAGTACTTTTTGAGATCATCCACCATTTTCTTATATGACATCAACTTCTCATCTTTTGTCTGATATTCATCATTTACCTAATAAATGACCAGTTGTGAATCTCCATATACTTGTAGCTCTGTGATCTTCCATTCAATTGCCACTTTGATGCCAATAATTAATGCCTCGTATTTCGCTGTGTTATTTGTACATGAAAACATGAGTCTATAGGACTTTTGGATGGTTTGTCCTTGAGGCGTAACAAATAGAATTCCCGCACCCGACCCACATTGTGTGTAGGACCCATCAAAATAAAGCCTCCATTGTTGTGTTGCCATTATAAGAATGTCTGCATCAAGAAACTCAACATTCATTGGACGATCATCTAGTAATGGAGCTTTAGCTAACTGATCAACTATCACTTGACCCTTGATGGCTCTTCTATCCACATACTAGATATCAAATTCACTCAAGATCATGACCCACTTGGCTAGTCTTCCTGTTAAGGCAGCCTTGCTAAGTAAATACTTTAATGGGTCAATCTTTGTTATGAGTTTGACTATGTGGGTTAACATATAATGTTGTAATTGTTGAGTAGCAAATACCACTGCCAAACAAGCTTTTTCGATGAAGGTGTAATTTATCTCATAACCATTCAAAGTCTTGTTGATATAATAGATAGCCTGTTCCCTTCCCTCATGATCTTCTTGTGCTAATAGAGCTCCTAAATAAATGTCAGTTGTTGCAATGTATAGTAATAATGATCTCTCTTCTGTAGGTGGCATCAATATGGGGGGTGACATCAAATATTGCTTTATTTGATTGAAAGTTGTTTCACATCCTTGATCCCATTTGAAAGAGACATTCTTATGTAGCAAATGATTGAAGGGATGACTTTTGTCTGCTAATTGGGAGATAAACCTCCTAATTGATTATAACCTGCCTTGTAGAGATCGTAGTTGATTGATATTCTTTGGTGGCGGCATTTCCATTATTTCCTTGACCTTGGTGGGATCCACTTCGATGCCCTTTTATGAAACTATGTATCCTAGAAGCTTTGCTGATGTAACACCCAACACACATTTCTTAGGATTTAATCTAACATTGAACTTCTCTAGTCTGGTAAAGATTTTGCCTAGGATCTCTAGATGTCCTTCTCTGGTATATGAATTTGCTAATATATCATCCACATAATCTTCCATAAAAGTTTGCATCATGTCATGGAAAACGGTGGTCATGGCACGCTAATATGTGGCACCTGTATTTTTCAACCCAAAGGGCATGAAATTCCAGCAGAATGTTCCCCATGGATATGTGAATGTTGTTTTCTCCCGATCCGCTGGTGCTATTTTGATTTGGTTATACCCTGAGAATCCATCCATTAGTGATAACATGACATGTCTTGTTGCTAAGTCGACAATAATGTCAATGTTTGGTAAAGGAAAATTGTCATTTGGACATGCTTTGTTGAGATCTCTGAAGTCAATACATATTCTGATACTATTATCTGGTTTAGAAACAGGTACAATATTAGAAATCCACTCAGTGTAATCAATAGATATGATGAATCCTGCATCTAACAACTTTTTCAGCTCGACCTTTACCATCAAGGCGATATGTGGATGCATTTTTCGTAGTTTTGTTTCATAGGTTTTATCCCAGATGGTAGAGATAAATGATGCATTAGAAGATTTGGATCTAAACCTAGCATATCAAAGTAAGACCAAGCAAAGTTAATGTGTCTTTCTTCAAAGAACTTGGTGAATTA